>JAMKCH010032114.1:0-15816 GCA_023653785.1 Ophioderma brevispina | reverse complement strand
TGGGCTAAAAATGTAAATTGATCTAAATGAAACTTGAATGTTCAATTGGAACCAAACTTTTGTCCATCGGTGCCCCATGCGACCCCTCATATGTTTATGAGATCAAAGGTCACGTTCCAGGGTCAAAGGTCAGGGGCGGCCCACAGCTTATATTCTTTGATACTACGAGCGCGAAAGACCGAGAAACCCGCGAAATTTCTATTTTAATTTAAAATGTTTTTTCTGGCCTCTTTGCATCAAATTGGTTTTCATAAGCCCATGCATTTCTGAGCAAGGCTAAAAGAACATTTTTTTTATGAAAAATTTAACATGGAAATGGTTCTTAAATACATCAAACCACCTTAATGACATATAAATATAACCCATATAATGTGAAAAACCAATCAAACAAGTTAATCAATGAGTTAGATAGGTATTTTTATCCACAAACTCTTTTTTGATGTGTTGCAAATGGGTGTGAACGGACAGATTTTTAGTGGTCTGGTCCAATTAAATGATTGCCCAGTCCTTAAAGATCGTATGATCCTACTGTAGATTACCAAGTATAAAGCTCTCCAACTGTATTTCAAAAATAATATTACAATTGGAATATTTCATTCTTGTTTTAAAACCCCAAATTCTACTTTTAAAATATGGTGGATGTTACAAAATAGGTGAACGGACAAATGGAGTGCTCCGATCCATTTTGCTGGCAACACACAATTAGGGTGATCATTATAACAATATGTTTTTATTCCAATAATCTTAGACATAAATTAATCAATTGACAAAATTCCTTTGCTAACAGGAATATATTTGATGTTTGTTTAAGAACCACTTGAAAATGTGGGTAACAATGTAACTGGACATGTCAAATCCACCACACTAAATTTTGCATGGCATATTCATACTTATACGAGAAACGCTATGTCCTTTAAATTTTATCTGAAATACAATGTGGATCTTATTCTCTAACAAAAAAAAATAGAGGAATAGGGAATATGGTTCCTTGTTGAAAATGGCAGAGCTTGATAAAATAAAACCTAAATTTCCAGTTTACATACAACAACAACAAAAACAAACCACAACCACAAATGGTCATTTTAGTCACATGATATCACACAACCTAAACAATGGTCAGAACAAAATGGTTCCCTGTACGGTTATCCCGAGGTTGCTCTGGCTTTATCCGCTACGATAGCCCCTACGATCTCCTCTCCAATAGAGCCTGAGCGTTAGTTTCGCGTAAAAAACAAACGGCCCACTGGTCTCACTGTGCACAAAGTCAGGTTTTGGTATCCTTACAGTCTTCGATGACACGAAATCCGTGTAATATATGAACTTGTGTCTTAGCATCCCTACTAGCTCGATTTTAAACATACACACGGGTTGCACACTCATGCTTACAATCCGTGAATGTTGGCCCTAACAGGTCACGAAGTGACCGAAAAATGAAGCTATAACACGTCGTCTCCCACTTCCATGACTTCCGGTGTATGTTCGATTAATTGGTAATCAGGAAAATAAGCGTGCTCTGTGCCTATTCTAAAGAAATAACCTGGGAACAATCAGTGGTACTTATCGCACTGCTCTAGTGGGGCGACTCTATGTTTTTAAATTGAGATTTTTAAGTTTAAGAAATCACCATTTCAAAATAATCAGATTGTTCACCAAATGGGGGAATGGAAAATTGTCAAGAAACAACGTGCGTATAATTTATAATAATAAATAAATTTCTGACTACCTCAAAGGTAAAGATTTTTCAATAATGTGTTTTTGTACCGATTCTGAATTTGGCTTATTCGCATCGGACCCGCTGCGCACCCACCCGCCGGCTTTTTTCAATATACTCCCCTGCGTAGCGTTGTTAGGAGGTAGGTTAAGTACGACTGCAACGCACGGGAACTAGCTGCATTAACGGTTAGTGGTCTTAGGTAGCCCAAATGCAGCTCACGACTCAGTCCAATTTTGGTTCCAATGAAGCATTTTGACAAGGTCTTATTAACCAAAGACACAAAATATCTGCGAAATGCACCGTATTCATCTCACTTTTACTATGAGTCTACAGTCTGCAGAATTCGAGTTACAGCCATGCGTGTAATTTACAACATTCTATTTGGCAATAGCTATTTCACCACGTTTCGGCTTGAATATTAACGCTCAGCATGTCTCTAATTTCTAAAGCTACAAAGTTACTGTTTTAACCTTTAGAGTATTGGGAATCGCTTGCCTTGTCTCGTCCCATTCTGGTAAGTAATCACGTCAATACGGGTATTTTTTCGGGGTCGACAAAATTGTGAGGTTTTTGATTGTGAATGGTATCTGGAAATTGGCATTTTCCAGTTTTTGTTTATTGGTTGTAAGAAAAATCCTATTTGAACGGAGCACAACACACGATTTAATTTCGGGTGGGGGGGGGGTCCAGATAGTGGCGGCGCCGGGGGGGGGTGGGGGGGGGCGGAGCAGAAGAGCCGTATATACGGTTCTGGAACGGGCGGTTTCCCTATCCCCTTCCCCCATCCCCTCGCTAGAAGAAAAATAACGTATTTTGGGCAAAGATCAGCGATTTGGGGCCAAAATGCCAAATTTTTCAAAATTGTTAAAAAAAAAAAAAAAAAAATTTTACTTTTTCCCTCCTTCCAAATTTCCACTTGCCCTCTGCGCCCTCCCCCCCCACCCACCCCCAAAAAAAGAAGTCTGGGCGCCTTCCCCCCACCCACCCCCCCCAATTGATTCCAGACACCTAAACAGGACCAAATACACCTCAATAACCTTTAAGAGTTGAGCATGTAAGAACACCTTTGCTCTATAGTAATTTCAAATGGTGAGAAATCATTAAAAGTTGCAAGGTTCATTCCTGTGTGGCCATAGTTTAACCAAAAATCACCGTTCGAATCCGGGAGGGCACTTGCTGGGATTTTTTCAGGGTACGCATTCTGGATCTTTAAACCATCCTGATCTATTGATTAAAACAGAATATCGCTCTCTTTCATGTTCACATTGGAATTGGGCAAATGAATCATTAAATGCAATCCCGTCCTCCGAGGGGACGTTACGCTTTGGTCCGTGTACAGAGAGAGTAACAACGCAACTGTACATCCCAGGCCAATGTCGAAAAAGAGAAATACACCCCAGTCACTCTTTCCTGCCATGTTTTCGTCTTCTTCACACTTGAGAAAACAGCACTGTGACGATCACTGTATCAGATGCGATGTTTTCCTTGCCTTGCCCCCCCCCCCCCTAAAAATTAGTGATTTTCTGCACATGTTTTAATTTTACATTGAAAACAACATAGGCCGTATACTATATAAACAAGTTTCAAATTATGCTCAGGGGTCGGATTTATTTGCCTAGGTTTGTCCGACATTAGTTCAAGCGCTATAGCCCCTTAATAGTTCAAGGTCAGTCCTTGGGGTAAATTTCCCAATGCTCAGATTTTTGTTGAAACTGGTTGATAAGTTGTTTGTATTGTCTCACAGGATCCAAAATGTATTATTTTAGCAGTGTGTGACATTTGGGTTGGCTAATTATAATAGCAAAATGTCCGCAGGGTCTAGCAATGGCCTATGGGGGTCACCAGAACCTTCTCTGGATGGGCGCAATATTGATTCAAAAAATCATAAAATTCATTTTATGTTTCAGAATGACACAAGGAATCATTTGGTACCACTTTCAACAACATCGGGGCATTTACACCACCCCCAGGTGATCCTTGAACCATTAGGGCTATACCGCTTTAACTAAAGGTTAGAACCTAGGCAAATTTTTTTTGTAGCCCTTATGAATGACTAGACGAACGCGTTATGTACATTGAAACACATTTGACTCGATTTTTAAAATTTTTCCCTGTACTAACAGTTTCCCCCCCCTTGAGGAAGGGGGCTCAGTCCGAAAATTCCTACGGGAATACACCCAACCCCACTATAAGTTCTTTTGGCTACATGCATGGTATCATTAGGGTAAAACAATTGGGTCAACCATTTGTACGCAGCTTCATTATCCGTTTAAGAGGTGGTTGACTCTGTCTTTAGCATTAGACTGGATTTCGATAGATTGTACCATCAGCTAAGCCAAAGGCTATTAATTGTAGAGATGGGATTCTATTCAGATTCTCAGGTGTGGATGATTTTGCTTCGTACGGTGGCAGACCTGTGGCAATTGCTTTTAGTGTTTGGTCATGGTGCGCGAGTGGCGGGCCCATTTGTATCTGCTTCCGCTTTGTATGAGTAGCTACAACATTGAGAATGTGGAACAATAGAATTAACGATGTTCAATGACGATGATGACATAAATGCAGAGTCCAAGATTGGTCTTACCCCACAGCTTCAGTTGAAAGGGGACGGCAGTTGATCATGAATTGCGTTGATGTGGGAAAGACACAGCTAATTGCTCCAGACATAACAAGGTTTCTTTTTTCTGAGTTGTCGACCTGCCATGACAGTACTCCAGTTCACCTGGGGTGCCCCCCCCCCCCCCCCCCTTGTTTCGACACATCCTACGAGGCCGTGAAGTCTTCACATAATATCACACAACAGAAAAAAGTGAGTCACTTGCGTTCAAGTGAGTCAATTGTCCGTATAGTGAAACACTTTGCCTCAAAATGAGTCACCTTGAACTCTTTTGGACAATGTTTCCCTATACGGACAAGTGGACTCATTTTTTGTCTGTGTGTATTTTGTTCTTGATGACTCATGTCTCTGATCTCTGTTTTTTTTTTGGTAACCAGGGACCGGTGTAGAAGTAATTAATGTCCTCCGGACGCACATTCCACCTAAACGGTAAATCATAGACCCCGTCGATTCCGACATGACTCTTCACGCCACAATCGTTTCACAATTTATTCCGTATCGTCTATGGACCCGGACTATGGTCCCGGCGGACTATATCTGATTTCACACCGGCCCTGTCCGTCTGACCTCTAGCCATTTCATCCAGAATTAGATGGCGTTCTTTCTGTCTAATTCTTTTATTAACACTCCCGTCTGGCTTTTGTCTTTTTACTTTCCATGCAATTTCTGTAGAGTGTCTGCATGTGTACTTCCATCTTAATATACATTGACTGAAGTGGTTAGCTTTTTTCAGTTGCAGACCATAGTGTTTCCTGCTCTGTTCAGAGCACTGGTGGTGGTACCTCTACTTATTCTGCCCATTGCTTCAGGTATTTGGTGCAAGTAGTTTCCATTCCGATATTCCAGACTTTTGATGTAGCAAATTGGGAAGTTATTAATATGGTTAATGTCAGTTTGGGTACAATAGCATTATTGTATATCTATAGCTTCATAAGCCCACTCAGTTGATTTGCAATGGTTGTTTGAAGCATTTCTGTTAGCTTTGTGCTTACCATGTCTCTGATGTCATTGTCCTTCAGGTCGTTATAGATCAGCTTCCCAAGGAACCCCATGGGTCGACTGTGGATATAAGAAAATTTGCTGTCCATTTCTAGGCCGGTGTGAAAGCAGATATATTCCGGCGGGAGCCACAGTCCGGGGCTCATGCATAGACAATAACAGAATAAAGCGTGAAACTAATGTTGCGTGAAGAGTCAACTGAATCGATTGCCCTATTGTTCACCATTGTTCCTTGACTATGAGTAAGCCGGACTATAATTACTTCTACATCGGCATCAAATGCCACATATTGCGTTTTGTGTCCTTGTCACTTTTAGCTGCTTTTGTTCTGCGTTGGGGACAAACCTCTTCATGGCATGAGACCTGCATTTGCTTGGTTTGGCTTTCATTGTCCGTGTCCATTTGAGGAAGTTCTTCACTGTATTTACAAGTTCTTGATATCCTTCTGGAAGGCTAGCTACGAAGGTCATGTCATCTGCATATGCTTTGGCAGATGATAATTATGATGTCAGATCCACTCATGCAGTCGGTACCTGAGGTGTTTGGACTGGTCTATAGGAGATCAAGACACAGATTGAAGACGGCCAGGGACAGGATGCAGGAGAGTGGGCAACCTTGGAAGACTCCTATCATGCACTGTAGGGTAAAGTGGGGGTAATATGGACCCCTTATAACTTTGCACTAGGGATGGTAGGAGTGTTCCTTCTATTGCTATACGAAAGAACATCATTCAACAACTGTAATTCGGTTATTGACGGAGGGAGTGTCCTGAATGTCAAAGAAATATTTAAATTTAAAATTTTCAACGTTTTTTATTGTGTCAGTGACATTTTAAAACATCCATATTTTCTCTCGAGCCTCGGTCTGGAAGTTGTTACCATGGCAACATGTAGTAATGTAATCAAATTCAATTCCTATCTCACATCGAATTAAAAAACGGGAGTGTATTTGTGATCTGGGGTAATATGGACACCCTATAGTCCCATGTAGAAACTTTATGGGACGGGGCAATATGACCATGTGAGGTCCATATTACCCCGCCTCTATTGCCAATGACGGGATGGTCCATATTTCCGACGCATTGGGTAATATGGACCCTCTGCAAATTTTTTGAAAGCCTATATCTTTTACTTAGTTAGAGATGAATATCTTTGGTCTGTAACTACCCATGGACCAAAGCTATCAATTGATAATGAAAAGTTATTAAAGAATAAAAGCTAATAAAATAAAATTCTTGGAAATTACAATCTTGCTTAAGGGGTCCATATTACCCCACTTTACCATTGCCCATTCAGTTGTTTTGACACATATGAACAGCTCATTATAGTACTGAAATATGATCTTCATAATGTTGCCTGGAACATGATGCCACTCTAAAGCAAACTGTAGAAGGTAGTGTGGTACAGTACCGTGTGCATTTTGCCGGTCCAGCCATGTTATCACAATGCATTGGTTTACCATTCATATTAGCATCTTGGAGCATTTCAGTTTCTCCATGATGGACCTGAAGCAGGAGGGATCACTAGTGTTCCACTCTTTGGATATATAAGGATGGTTTCTCTTGTTCTGCGGCTCACAGGTATTGCAGCCGTTCTCCATTATTGCAACTAAAACTTCGTGTATTTATGTCGCACGGGTTGTTATAGGGCTTTTCCACACTATGTAGGGGATACGTTAATACCTGGAGACCCACTAGCACTGCATTTCGTCTTTTCTGAAGATAGCTGTTAACTCTGACTGATGGGGGCGTTTTTAGTTCGTTGTTCGTCGTGTGCAAGTCACCAAAATCACAGTGACGATCCGTCTTTTAACCAGTGATAGTTTCATCATCAGGTTGTATCAGGCCTGGAATTCTCTTGGGGATTGTAGACCGCACAGTCATCTATGACGGTGGCTAATGGTTTGATGGCTCTCCACAATCGCATTTTGGTGAAGTTCTACTAAGATCTTGTCGAAGGAAGTTCTTTGTAAGACCAACGCCAGTTCTGAGCCTGTTGAGCGTTACACCCATGCTTTCCGATCAAGGTCACAGGTCTTTGGGTTTGTCGATGGGCTGTACACAAACTGCTTTAGGTTCAAAGTCGAGGATGACCATTGACCCCTCATAACATCTGTCATTGATCAGGATTGATCACGATAGGGCTACTGTGATGCAGTGTCATGAATGGCGGAGCAAAGTGAATCCTTGGAATTCTCTGATCCTCAAAGGGTGTTGGGGGGGGATAGGCTACCATGTTCATCACATTTGGCGAGATTGTCGTATGAAGGGTCCTCCTAAGGTTTGCAGGAGCTATGCCAAATAGAAATTGGAAGATATTCTACAGGCGTCGCACCAAAAGGCAACCAACTAACAAGTCTCATTTGATATTCAGACGGACATCAATCTTGTGACTGTGACTCCATACTGGTTCAGCGTATCAAGCAGTGGGAGTATGCCAAGGCAACAGTTGATGTATGTAAGGTTGTCAAAAGATCCACGCCATCCAGTTCCTGCGAGTCTTCTGAGGAGTTTGACACAAGACTGAGTCTTGACAGCGACTGCTGGCGTGTTGATTGACAGTAGGTCGCGTCCTTGTGACGCAAGGGTACTCGGGTTGGGTATGTGGACAGTTTCTCCATCAGAGTGATGTTAAGTTCTTTTTTGCGCATCGATTGGCCAAGGGGGAAATCAGAGTGACGGTCTTGGGTTTGCGAGTGTCAAGTGCCATTCGGTTGTGAAGTGGCTTACAGGGATTAGGTCTTGCTGCAAACTGTTTATAAGGGACTCAAAGGAATCAGCAGCTAATCCAAGTGCCGTTGTCGTCTGCGTAGGGGTACTGCGAACAATCTCCCTTTGGCATATCTGAGACACTCTCCCTCTACCCCACAGCTCGCTTTCCCTCCCCTTTTCAATTTGCTCCTCTCTACCGTAGAGTGAAGAGACTGCGGGCCCGGCAGAACCTTGTGGGAACCTTCCGAAGTTGCGCTGTATATGCGTTGCCCAATTTGAGTATCAGGACGAAAGATCTGTCTTGGTATGAGCAAGATAATAATTGACAAGCTTGCCATCGGGAAGATTTTGAGTTAGCTGAGGTAAAGACCTCGATGCCAGATTGTATCGTACGCAGCAGTTAGGTCTATGAAGATTGCTCCCAAATTTCTGCTTCTTCTGGAAGGCCTGTCTCGATGTCATTAAACTAGTCTTGCTATCCGATCAGTTGTTGATTTACCTCTTCGAATCCAGCTTGGGTGCGGGTTAGATTTGCCTTGACCGTACATTGATCAGCCGAGTATCAGTCGCTTCACGCCTTTATAGATGTGAGATAGTTAGCGAGAGGTCTGTAACTTTGGGCTTTCATTTGTGGGTTATTGGGCTCAGATTGCAATGACTTGGAAGGTCTTTCCATTGGAGGGACTAGTTGGGGAAGTTCCCAGCAAGTAGAAAGAAGAGTTGGAGGCCCATCGCCACAGCTTCGGGTGCCATATTCTTCAAGAATTCGGTAGGATGTTGTCATTGCCAGGAGCATTCCCATTCTTGAGAACTTTAATTGCTGCGGTGATCTCATCGTAGTGGAATTGTTGGACATGGGGGCTGATGGTGGAGAGGTTTGTAGAAGCGGTTAATCGATGCATTAACAGCACTGAGAGTGGGCTTTCGATAATGTGGCTGGTGGTCGTGACACTTGACATTGTTGACAAGTATGAAGCGATGGAGTTGCAGAGAAGAGACAGGACACGGCTTTCGCTGCGACAGCTACGCCCGGTGAGCTTGTTGATGGTGTTCCAGGCCCTGCGGCTTGAGTGGGTTAAGTATTATTGGATATCTCCTCTCCCATCTGGTGCTCTCTTTGGCCAAGAAGATCCAGTAGAGGTAGCTGGTGCCCTGTATTATCTCAATATTGCAGTTGGTATCACAATACACTTTGTATAATCGTCCATTCCTTGTCCCAACAGGGGGTGTGGGGATTCCTTCCGCCTTGGAATGCATGTTTAAGATGCTGGTGGAGCATGGAGCAGAATTCAGCATATGCATCGTTGATGTTAGATGAAGGCGGGTCTGGCAGCGGGAGGGCAACAGTCGCTGGTTGAGTTGGTTGAACGTGGACCAGTTTGGCTTCCTGAAATTCCATCTCTTTCTGTGAGACTGGAGATCGTGACCTTGACGTCACCGGCGACCAGGACAGGGCAACGACCCGATCTAGGAAATCTAGGGACGACCGTTCTGGAGCAGCGAAATCGGATGTCGCTGGTGACCTCTTGACAGGTCGGGAAGGTCCAAAATTGGCCAGGACTGCTGAATAGAAAGTAGTTGGATCCTAACTATCAAACAGTATTTGGAGGTCTTGGGCTTCAGTCCATTCAAGAGCCGCTTTGCCATTCTTGTCCAATGTTTGGAGTATCCCCAGCTATTTCTACAGTTGAATCTCCGCAGACGAAGGAGCTCGGCTGAACTAACTGGAAGGGAGTTTGAAGTCTGCCTCAGCTGTTGGTGGCTTATAGATGTTGGTGCATTGGGTTCCCTTGCTTCAAATGTTATCCACTGGGATCGGCGAATTCATTGATGATTGCAGGGTTGATCTCAGTTGTATTGCCTTTGCTTCACATATCATAGGAAGCGATCCCATGCATGTTGTGCGGAATGAAGCAAATAAGGTCAAACCTTCGATTTGCAATCTTCTCTCTCTTCCCGATTCGCGAGTGAGTTTCTTGGAGGAGATGATATTCACTCCTCCGTTCTCCCTGGAGAGCTGTAAGTTGATGTCACGCTTAGCATGGGTGGATCCTCAACGTTCAGCTGCGGGATCCAACTTTGGTGCTTGCCATAAGCAAAGTTCCTCTGTGAGTAGTTCAGCCGCCTAGAATTGAGGGTGGGCTTTAAGATTTCACTGTGGTGTTTTAAACCACGAGGTTTGGACTTAGTTGTTGAATCATTAGCCACAACAGGTTATTTGACATTAACATGGCCCGCCGCGAGAAGGCTTCAACCGACCCCCGAATAGTATATAGTATTGGATGCATTGGTCGGCTTTAGTGGTCTCTTCATGCCCTTTAGAGGGTGGTATTTGTAGTTACGCTTTTTGTCACTGTTAACTTTTTTAAAAACAACTTCTCTGCAGCTGTTTTGCTGAAGGCATGCAGAGATCTGGTTTGTTTTTCATTCAGTAGACGTTTTGCGTATTTGTGTGGATTTTGTCGAAATTGGTACTACTATTTGCTGGCACCTTTTCTTTCTTGTGATTTCAGCTCTAGTTTCCTTACTTTGTTGTGTAAGCGTACGAGCTTATTTAAGGAAATCCTTTTTCAAATTAGCTGAGTGCACCTTGTTTCTATCTCTCAGGGCTTGTTTGTATTGGAGCTCGGTATCTTCTTTAAACGCCTTAGATTTCGTTGTTGTCTTGAGCATTGCTGCTTCAAATCGTTCTTTTTTGTAGACATGATTTTCCAGATTGATTAATTGCTCCTTCTGGATATCGCCTATTTCAGTTGGTAATTCTTCATAAAGATGCTCATCAAGGGATTGCAGATTTATGTAATCCATGACATCAAAGTTTCTGCAATCTAGGTGGGCTTCTTCTCTGGTCTTTCTTTTGTGACAGAGTCTTGCCTGTCGACTCGAAAGCGTGGTGGGGTTTATCCTGGCCTTCTACCTCTTAGTTTGAGTGCGCCGACTGGTGTTGCAATTGAGCTAAAATGTTTTACTAGGGTCTTTGGGTGACAGTGGTATTTTTAGTGGGCGAAAGACAAAATAAAGTGATAACGATGCTGAAAATGGGATTTTAACAGCCTAATACATGCGCGTCACCTCCGAAATGGAAGTGCCCCTCCTAAACCCTAACCCTATTAGTACTTGTGGTAACTTTGTTTTTGTATGAAGAGGAGACACACGACAGATGCAAATGAAATCTTTAAGAATTCAAAATGTGTTCTTTATTAAAGGCAAGAATCTTGAATATACCGAAAAGGGAAATCTGCTCTCTACGTTTAACAATTGTCAAAATGTAGCGGTCAATTAGAACATTTTTTTTCGGAGAAAAATATTGCTATTTAAATTTTATCATGAGATACCCAAAGTAGCACAGCATGGAGTTCAAGTCCTTTCATTTAATTAGCTGTATATGCGTATTGAGGTGTTCAAATGCGGAGATGAGATTAAAAACCATTGTGTAGAGCATTTACTATACCTTAAGAGTCAATAGAGTTTGAATATAATGTAGACACTTCTGCAATAGACGACAATGTTGTTGGGCAAGGAATCCACAATTTCCACTACTACAAGACATTCACTTTCTAAATTCTGTTGTCATCTATGTTTTGATATTTGAGTTTGAATATAATGTAGACACTCTTGCAATATGACAATGTTGTTGGGCAAGGAATCCACAATTTCCACTACTAC
Source organism: Ophioderma brevispina (assembly GCA_023653785.1). Classification (NCBI taxonomy): domain Eukaryota; kingdom Metazoa; phylum Echinodermata; class Ophiuroidea; order Amphilepidida; family Ophiodermatidae; genus Ophioderma; species Ophioderma brevispina. The sequence goes on along the minus strand of JAMKCH010032114.1, from coordinate 4,113 downwards.
AAGACATTCACTTTCTAAATTCTGTTGTCATCTATGTTTTGATATTTGCATTGGAGGCGTGGTATCCCTACAAGCTCCTAGCTACAGCATGACCTACTTTTGCTTATGGTATAAATTGACTGCTTCATTTTCATTGACACACGCTATATAATATTATGTTTTTACACCAACACGTTTCACAGAATTTCCATTGTTATGTCAATAAATGCTACATTTATTTCCTGAAAGGAGTAGACAACACTCGAGCGAAAGAGAAAGCTATTAAAGCAATACACGTCACAGATATTAAACTTAGTTCTTCAAAGATTACTTCACTCCTGAAATATAATTATATAAATCTATTCCCATTTACATCACACGATCAGAATTTGGAGGTACACGTTGGTTGCCAACTATAATCTTTAAAATAGTATTCTTGTAACATCTTCATTTATACTGTTAACATGATTGTATATACAGGATAATAAGTCCATCTCTTCAGACATGTCAGGAGGATTAATGTTTTTTGAATTTTACTCTCGGAATGTGATCGGTAAAATTGCAATGCATGTAACGAAGAAGAATGAGATTAAACATGTCGTCGTCGTCGTCATCAATAACAATGATGTCTGTTACGAATATTCATCTTGTTTCCATGCTACCCTTCTACTCTGGCCTAGTGCAGGTTACAAGGGACTCCATGGTACCCAGAGTGATGCAGGTAACAGACCCGAGATTCTCTTCGATAAGGTATGTAACTTACGTGTTCAGGAATAATTCATTCGCTCGGGATCAACAGCTTTTCATGACTCTCCGAAACATGAGGCGCCGGGCCATTTGGTGCATTACAGGAGGTCATTGCGCCACACACGACCATTTCAAGGGTTTGGTGCACAAATTTACATTTCTATATAGATGCTTAAAGGTAATTTATGCCTATATGACACCATAGTTTTGAATCCTTTATTCAAGAAATTTAATATTTTGACCCCACTAATAAAAACTAGTGCAACCCCTGCAGCTCCCTGCGCCAGACACTCATCTTACGCAATGGGTTGACGCGGGAAGAACTTTCATAATCACACTACATTGTTGCGTGATTATGCAAATTCCGAACTTATATATTAGGAATGAGCATAGATGAGTATGACCAAGACCGACTCTCTCTCTCTCTCGGTGCTCGATCCAGGACGACTCGATGGATCTAATACAAATTGTATTGTCACTGACTGAGTAGGTGCGTGTTCCAATCCCCCCCCCCCCCCCCCCGATTTACCAGGAAGTAGTATCGATTTTGATATCTCATAATTGTCCTGAAATTTGAGCCCTCAAATCCATTTCATTCCCAAGATATAAACATAAAGCCACCGTTTTAATGGTTAACCATCAATATTAGCACAGTATTGAATAGGGCTTTGCAATATGCATTATTGCTTCCACCATCAAAACCGCAAGTTTGTTTCCCACGGTTTGCAAGTGCCAGTCTCTCATATCAAGTAAAAAACACAGCAGACATAAATCGGAATAAGCTCCTTTAAAGAAGAAATAAACAAACAAACAAACCTGTTTTAATGACAATTTTTTTAGGATTCCAAAGTTGCACAAGCTACGCAAGCCAATGAAACATGACATTCTCTGCATGACTGGTTATGGAAGACAAGACAAAGTTGTTCTGACAAGCTACTGAAGCCAAGGTAACATGACATTTTCTGTATGATTAGTTATGGATGACAAGACAAAGTTGCACTGACAAGCTACTCAGCCAATGCAACGCGACATTCTCTGCATGACTGGTTATGGATGACAAGACAAAGTTGCACTGTAAAGCTACTCAAGCCAATGCAACACGACATTCTCTGCATGGCTGGTTATGGATGACAAGACAAAGTTGCACTGACAAGCTACTCAGCCAATGCAACACGACATTCTCTGCATACTAGTTATGGATGACAAGACAAAGTTGCACTGAAAGCTACTCAAGCCAATGCAACATGACATTCTCTGCTGGACTGGTTATGGATGACAAGACAAAATTGCACTGACAAGCTACTCAAGCCAATGTAACATGGCATTCTCTGCATGTCTGGTTATGGATGACAAGACAAAGTTGCACTGTAAAGCTTCTCAAGCCAATGCAACATGACATTTTCTGCATGACTGGTTATGGATGACAAGACAAAGTTGCACTGTAAAGCTACTCAAGCCAATGCAACATGACATTCTCTCCAATGACTGGTTATGGATGACAAGACAAAGTTGCACTGTAAAGCTACTCAAGCCAATGTAACATGACACTCTCTGCATGACTGGTTATGGATGACAAGACAAAGTTGCACTGAATAGCTACTCAAGCCAATGCAATACGAGCTACATGACTGACAAACAACGATATTGGGGCTCTAATGCAAATGAGATTTAAAAATGCGCGCCTTCATTTTGCTATTTCAGTATGAAAAGTTGGTCTTCTAAAAAGGGGAATGTTATAAAATATCCATCAAATGTACGCATAATTATTAGAGTTGACCGTATCCTTACACTTGCCATACCTATTTCAAATCTTTCTGTTTTAAAAAGTTCAACAGTGATAATTAACAGACTTTAATTGTTGTGAACAGTATTTAAGGCATGATATCCGTTCTAAACGGAGACAGAGGATACTTAACGCATGGAGGAACAATACAAATATGTTAAAGGCACAACAAAGGAGAAGACGAATATCAAAATGAATGGCAAGATTCCTCATGTGCTTTTCATGGCCATTTTATGTTTTCTTTCCACCATTAGCTCATAGTTTTCGCATCGCTATCTTTGTCACTGGTTTCTCCTCCAGGCACAACTTCGAATAGTAGTTGGAAAAACATCGTGATGTAATCTGCAATCGTGAATATTAAAAATACACTGGTAAAAATCAGATCAGATATGATGGACAGTGAATATAACGATGTTAGAGCAATCGAAATGCGCCCAAACATTAAATAGAAGCTACGATAATAATATTTTAAAATAATGATTATGACATTAGGTTCCAGTCCAAACATACATCCTTCACATATGAGGCAGTGTGATTTAACCTGACTGTCATTGTTATGTTAGTTCCAATCACAATCTCAATAGGGTCATTTACTGGAATTGAGTGGGCTTATGAATCGTTACTATGATCTGAATCGTTTCGCTTTTTTCGCGAATTTGTAATTGCACATTTTTCCAAAACATTTGGCTCATAATGTTAGGACATAAATACAATTACATTGCTGAAATAAACATTTTAAAAAGTTACTCCAGTACGATTTAAGTGGCAAACCAAATTGTGAATAGCGCCACCAAAATGCTTCTTCTTATCGTGTCCAAAAAGAGTGGTTCTCAAATAAATCCAGCCAGAGATGGCTGCTTCACTGAATTCCGCAAGGTCCTTGTTTGAGCATTCCTGCTCCAACAAAGTGGGCAGACCAAGAGATGTCCCATTGGCTGTGGTGCTGTTCCACAACCACAGGTACAGGTAGTGTCCTGATCTGCTTCCTGGTAGCCCCACTTCTGCAAGACAATCTTAGATCGGCCGATTCTGGTTCTCAATCTGTTGAGATATCGTCATCCAGCCCATGAGGAGTCAGCTCCGGGTGGAAGATGCTCACCAGGTTCAATACCAATAGATGTTACTTGGTTGATAGCAAGTCTTTCTTTCCACAAGGCGATTCTCTTAAACTCCCTTGAGCCTGTATCAAGGGGTTGGACATTGCTAAAGAAACTCTCTCTGGATTTAAGGCGGTTAGTAATAGATCTCTGTCCGGACATATGGTGCTTCACATTAGATACTTGGCAGCTACGCTCTTGCATGCTCGCTACACTACGACGGATGTCTTGTGGAGCAATTCCTGGTAAGATGTACAATTTCTCGGTTGGAGTTGGGCGAAAACATCCTGTGATAAGCCGGCAGGAGGCATTTAACGCCGGATCAAGCTTCTTGGCATGGGTTGATCTTTCCCATACAGGGTAGGTATACTCTGCACATGAATAGTACAGGGCAAGTGCCGTCGATCTTAGTGTATGTGGGCGAGCACCCCCATCTTGTGCCAGTGTGTTTGTTCAAGTCGATGTTATTGCGTGAACATAAACTAAAATGCATATTCATGCTAATTA
>JAMKCH010032113.1:0-31006 GCA_023653785.1 Ophioderma brevispina | reverse complement strand
CCTTATTCGCCCTTCCTCTTCCTCTTCCCCTCCCCCCTCTCTACTCTGAGTCGTGGAAAATCCTCTAACTTGCAATAAGCTTATAAGCACCTAAGACCATAGAAAGAACTCCATTACCATTTATATCAGGGCTTCTAAGAAAAGTTCACAATTCTGCATACTACTGTCCTTTCATCAAAATAGACTGGGAATCCCATTTCTTCACATGTAACTGCAACAACTGAGGTTTCCCACTTCAGTAGGGGAGGTTCTGTTATTTTGCAAATTTTGACTTTGAATGTGAGGCCCCCCTCAAAATAAGGTATCCCCAATACATCAAGAATATAAAGATTTCTTTTCAAAAAACGTTGTTGCATAACCCCCGTACATGCCCCTTGAAAATTTTGATACAAGGTTTCGAATTGACAGGTTCATGTAGCAGACGACATTTATGGTGATTGTAAGTGTAGAAATGCCTATATGAAGTAATTTAACCCATGTAATTTGATTATGTAGGTGTCTAACAGTGTTATTATCTAATATTCTATTTAATTTGTTTGTTTTTTTTTTTTTTTTTTTTTTAAAAATTTCGAAATTCCACAATTAAATCATAACATCAATATTTGCAACTTCCCGCCATTGACATGTGGCGATTTTTAATGAAAATTATTGGTTTAATATTTTTGTGGTCCACAGTAGTGCATTTGACACCTTTTCAATGTTTTCAATATTTCCTCTTCAGATTTCAAGACCCATTTAGTTATTTGCTACCACATACTCAAGATTCTTATAGATTTTTAAGAAAGGACGGGTACATGGAGGAACCTGAATCCAATAAAAGGAATTGGTCTTAAGGTGTTTTCACCCTAGATTGAATGTTTCCGATTTCCAGAGTGTTACTTTTATGAGCTTCTTTATTACCTAGTTTCCATTTCTGGGTACTTGAGATGAGAAACATAGGCCTACTGTCATATGATTGGTCTCAATTTGTTATCCTTACTTTTGTAGGCATATAATCTGTTTTTATGTATGAAAAAATTTAAAATTTGCAGAGTAGGATGCCTGGACCTGGTTTCCTAATATAGGTGTCCTTCTTTCGAAATGACTTACATGTCATTTAAAAACGTCAAATAGCATCTCATCTCAGCTCCGAATATCGGAATGACCTTTATTCCAAAGGATTAAGGGAAAATATCGGGCAACTGATGCTAGTTATCCTTTCAGATTCTTAAGCTTGATCCGAACCATGGTGGTAGTGTTCAGTCAGGTTGTTCTTTTCAGAACTGACCAGAGTTAAAACACACTTTCCCACTAGATGGTCAGCATGCCTCAACAAACTAAGACAGCCAGCTCACAGATATCTATATTATGTTCAGCCTTTCGGTTAACAAAAATACGATGGAGTGTCTTAAGTAAGTAACCTCACCATTTTAAACTGAAGATACATGTATGCCGATTATATATGCAACGAAGTTGCCCCTGCCTACCGGCAGGAATTTTTATTTTTAAACTCAATTGTTTACTTATCAACAGCATCTGACTTGGTGGTTCTCCGATTTCGACTCTTTCTGCATCTTTTATTTGTTTTGATGAAATATAAGAATTTAGCAGGCTTTTCTGTTATTGTTGAAATCTGTACATTCTGCCTTTCTCTCCAGATTTCCACACCACCGATCTTTTTTCTTACCTTCCCCACCACCACAAACCATTATACACTATAATTCGCACATATCATCTTTACTAATGTGAGCAAATGTATTACTCTGCGAGAAAACATGTGATAAATAATTCTATCTACAACATTCATTGTACTCCTGTTGTGTTTTTTTATCGGCAATATTTCCGCACAAAATGTTAACCAAGAATATAAATTTGCGCTCTGTGCTTGATGCGAAGCTTAGTCTGTCACCTCATTAGCATATATGTAATGTTTACGTTTTTTAAAATAATGGGAACCAACATCAGAGTCAGAAAAGGACCATGATCAAATGAACATCATACGCTGAGACCATCAGAATTTTGGAAAAAAGCCAATGCAAATTAGCATCAGACTGGAAACCAATCAAAAGCCAGAAAAGGACTCATGGGCTTTGTACTTCATCACTTCTTAGATGGCCAACCAAGGATATGCAGGTTAAAAACCCCGGTCGGGGCGTTATAACACTATTTTCCATAGAATTGTTAATAGATGAAAACTCCTAATTTGCATATGGGCCCCAAGCCACTACCCCGGGGGCCGGCCGGCCAAGGAAAAGAGGTTGCTCGGCAGATTGGAGATATGGACACGATGAAGCGAGCATATATTTGCTAATCTCCACCAAAAGTTATACAAGCTTACAATTTTGTAGGTTTTATCAGCACCATTTGGCGATGGGTGCTGATGCTGCAATTTATAACCTGGTTCGGCAAGATAACTGTCCGAGACTTTTATAAGTCAAGGCTAAATAACTGTAAGCTTTGTATAGATGTTTTTTGTTTACACGATACTTCCCCGACCTTGATTTCATGATTTCGTTCCACCACATTCGAAGGAATCGGGCCCGGGAATCTGGGCCAACTTTTATTCCTCCCTTTTTTCTCTTATCTCACCCCATCTATTTGCCCCCCCTTAACCTTCCCTTATTTATGCCCATGATGACCTGGCAAGACGTCAAGCATCGCGGGTATACTTAGAAGCTTACAAGTTAATACATTTAAAGCTCCACCTTATAGTTATGGAATCACCAGGTAAGCATCCGTAGGCCATATATTTAGGCCTAGACTAAGTTGTTGATTGTCACGATTTGCTAAGATTAGAAGTTGAATTGATGCTGAAACTTCAGCGGGCTGTTCCATTTGGAATTCAATGACTTATGTTTGTTCTCACGCTTAACACAAGTCTCAGTCTAGACTCGATAAAAGCGATACTAGACTGTACATGTATTGTGCGTGTCTTTTTATACCTAGTACGTCAAATACATGTCATACGTAGACCTAGGCTAGGGAGTAAACAAGCTTGCACAGCGATCAAAAATTGAGGTGGCATATTTCGAAGCAGCCATAAATATTGATAATAACTCAATGAATTGTTGTTTTGATATATAAACAACTGTGAATTGTGGATAATTGTCAATGTCAGCGTGGTCGTTACAACATAGATGCTAGACTAAAGGTGCTCGATCCTGAGAGGTTCCATGCTAGGCTAGCCTATATCGACATCGTGCCTGTACCGAGACTGCCATAATAAGGATTTCTGAACGTATTCACCGCTCGGACTAATCTTTAATACCACCCACTTTCCACGCGCTCTTGCAATATGAACCGCCATAAAACAATATTAGTGGGCAAGTGTATGTGCACATACAGGTTAAGGTACAGGTGTATGTCAGATCAGTATGAATGAAGTGATACTGAAGAATATTTCTGTTGGTCAATATAGTCCAATTATAAGACCATTCATGGGTGGGCATTCACTTCAGCCTGAAGATGTCAGATGAGTTATGGCTGAAACAGGACCTTGATGAGACCATTCAAGCACGGCACTCTTTATTTTGAATGCATTATGCAACGTGGATACATCACTGGTCCCTTCCAAAACAATTGATCTTTTCAGGCTTCAGAATGATCACAGGAAGCTTCTTACAAAAACCTATGCGAAAAACATTAAGGTCTACTATTAGTCATGTGCATCAAAAGAAGACAAAGAGTGGAGCTCAATGAAGATAAGATGGATTCACTTCTTTAGAGCTAACTGTGTCTTCAGTTTGGGATCATATGAAACTGAATGGAAGTTTATAATTTTGGCGCTTACTTTGGACACTGGAAGCCCATGTAGGCCTAATGAAATATCTTTAATGTAAAAAGTTACTGCAACAATTTAGAAGTGTAAGGTTTTGAGCACATTTAGTTTACAATGCATAATTTACATATGACAGGCCTATATCTTGAGTTCAGACACTATCAATATTTCCCTATAGAGATACACAGGAGTGTTGCAAGTCTTCCGACTTCAGCAACCTTAATTCAAAACTTTCAGAGGGTATGTACCAGGGTTACCCTCTCAAATTATTTTTCATGTTATATTGCATGTCAGTAGGGTCACCACTTATTTTTTCAGGGGGCCCAAAAAATGTTGATTATCACACCCCCTACTTCAAGGGTTTCCCAAGGTTATATTAAAATAGTATTACCGATCTAACATCAATCACGATTCTATGACACAAGCCCTATTTCCCTTTATTTTTCTCGTTCCCCAGGACCGTGTTAGAGCTGCAACCTGGGAATATGTATAAGAAACCATCAACTCACCATGATACATGAGATGAAGATAATTGACCTAACTAGTCAAACCAGATTTTTTGGAATGTCAAAACATATCCTTTTAGATATTTTTAGGATGGAGTAGATCTGTCTAGTAAAAACCTATCACCATTGCAATATTTTTTCCCTTAAAGACAGACTCAGAGATTAAAAAAAATTTGTTTGTTTTATTAAAGGGGCATTTCATGGACTAATCCTCATCCCCCGACTTACCTCCAAAAGTGAGATTTTTACATCATCGGAACCGTTGGCCCAAGTATTATGTTGTGCCTATTCTTACGTGTCAAATTCGATCTACCTCCTGGTACGAATTAATAATTTTGTATTTGGCCTATGGGCCACTGTGATTACAAAACATTTTGCTCATAACATCAAACACATGGTCAACTGCAATTTAGAAATAATCTATCTCGAGGGTATCTAGTGACCTAAAAAGTTAAGGATCACAGACTGTCACTGAATTAAAAATAGTCATCTGAACTAAAGATAGTTACCCAAAATGCGTAATTCCAAAGTTTGAGATGCATCAGATTTTCGTTTGATGCAGTCCAACATTTGTGTGTGTATAACTATACCATAGGATACGGTGTGTAACAAAATTCTAGATCTGGACGTTCTTACAAATTTGTGATTTTCTATAACAAAGGAGATCGATTTGAACTTAGCTATTTCCACACCGTGATTGTATATGAACAAACATTATGTATGTATGTATGTATGCAAAAACAGGATTTGTTAGAAAATTGAAGATGCCATCTTGGGGAAAGTCTATGAGTCTAGGACTTTACGCTTCACCAAGTTTTGGGGCTGAGTGCATGGTCATTTAAGAAATTAACGGTGATGTAGTATCATTTTGGGATGAATAATGTGTCTGAGATAAAAACGTTATTTTTGAGTTTTTTGGCCAAGGATACATTATGAGCCAAAGAAATGATTACTGCAAACCCTTAATTTTTTATGTCTTATTCAGAAATACTTGATTCAAAGAGAAAATTGAAGTTTGCGTGAAGGAATTTCAAATTTTGTTATGATTAACTTCAGCAATTATGCATACTTACTATATGTACTGCAGGTATTAATGAAAATAGGCCTTAGATCGATAACCCACGGCGCAAAGGGTGTGACCGAATTTCACAGGGTAAATGAGAAAAATAGTAAGCTTCTGATACCAACATTTTGACCACTTCCGGTAAAAAATCTGGCAGTTTCCCTGGGGACAGGCTATTAGCGATCGGAACCATGGACCTTCAAATTGTGTGTGCCGTCTTGAGACTCAAATGCATTCATGACTCATTATTTTAGTTAAGGGCAGGTTTGAACAAATCAACAGTGCCACATTTTAAAACACGGGCTAGCAAAATAGTAGAAACATGAATAATCTATTGCGCGAGGGCTGATACCAGAGATATTGTCCGAGTCTAGGATTAACATGGCAAGTGAGATAGATGTATAATTTATTGGGAGTTGATATTTTCTGCTATCAACCATAAAACACAATGAATCCAATATTTTTATTCAAGATCAAGCGAACTGATAAAAATAATTTTAAAAGGGGTACAAAAAACTTACAAAAAAGACAAATATTGTTGCTGGTGCAGACAGGGTTACACAATTTTTTTCATACTGTGCTGTGTCTAAGCATAGGCGCTCGCTTGTAGTGTTTGCAACAGCAGAAACCTTCCGATACATTAAGATTCTTGCGAGCATGATGAATTCAACAACCATACAACAACTATGAGAGTAAAAAATCTTGGGCATTAGCACTAGGCATAATCATCTTCGTAAAGTTCGGTAGCTGACTATTTCAGGATTATGTTATGGTACAAGGGTGCCCGTATGCCACTATGATAAATAGAGCTTTGAGAAACTATCATTTTTGGACCCATTGATCAATGGAAATTTTCTCACATCACCAGATGTACTTGTCTTAAGGGCATCCTTACTCGAAATGAATAAAGAACAAATAGAGTAGATATAAACGTACAATGTTAACTTCAGCATCGTAGGTTCCAAATGAAGAAGAAGAAAATTGTAATTCACTATCGATAAATGTGGTATTGACTTTGTTCGTAGGACTGATCCATACTGGTCATAACAGCTTATGTTGAATTTCGCACTGATCAGCAGCACTGAAATAACGCTTGCCACGGGCTTAAATTCTTTGTGTATAGTCACTCACGGAGGTTCGCAGTAAACACAATAATGTTCACGGATGGTTGTGATGGAGGTTACACGAGCACAACGGAAATAGTTTCATATTAGTTTAACGGAAAATTGCAAAGTTTACGGTTATTTTATTTAAAAAATATTTTAATAACCGCCATCACGATCGCGAGTAAACAATAATTCTGCTCTCTGATGTCTCTATATACCTGTTTAGGCCTTTGCTCGTGGAATTGGAGCTCTGGTAATTTCTAATTCCAACTTTCAGGGTAAGAATTCAGATCTGCTTTGGGACAGGCATCAGCTTTTCACTTGGTACAGGAATCTGTCCGTGCTGGGAAAGCTGTTTGACTTCCCTGTGCTTCTGATTCAGGTGTCGGTCCTGTGGGACACGCAGTATTTTGGAGTCTTAGAATTGTTCTGTATATGGACGCATTATTTGCAAACCAGATCTCACTGTTTTTCACCTTGGGATTTGTGATGGCCTTTTTCAAGGCAGTACGCAAATAGAAGTGTTTTGCAATATGTTTACTTGTCTTGATGATATAATTGACCTTCAAGTTATGTTAACCACACGAGGAAGTGATTTCTTTTGGTTTTAATGTTTACTTGCGACGTGCCTGTCAGACAATTCACAAGTTTCCATTTACACAGTTTTGTGGGCCGCCAGCAAGCTGGCAGGACCCATTTGCAATCCGTTGAGCATGGGTATGTAGTGTGTGTGTATGTGTCACTAAAATGTTAGTTTTTTTTATGGAGCGGCCCACAGCTATTCTTTGAATATAGTGAGCGCGAAAGCCGGAACCGCCAAATTCTGTTCTTGTCGTTTCCCAAACTTCCTTAGCACCCGAGATAGGTCATTAGTCTCTTAATATGGTGATACATGCACCGACAACGTAGGTCACACACTTTCACACTAAGAATATCTGTATCGGATTTGTGAAAGGGATTTCTCTCATGTACCAATACATGTTTTCCTATCAAATTGACTCTGTATTACTGAGTAGCTTCATGCTTGAAATCAGAATTCTGGTACATATATTCGCCAAAGCCCAATACATTGGATGCACTAAAATGATCCGAGGGTATGATCCGACATAAAGCCAAGTAGAATTCTTCTCAGAAAAAGTCGGCCCACTTTCTCCAACGATATCTCTGTTCAACCAAAAAACACTGTGAAGGGTGCCCAACATCTAGAAGGACATTCACTTTTACTTGTAAACATAACTGCGGGAATTTCTCGACGTACCTTCATTGCGTAAGTAAGTCGCCAAACACAAATAGATATTGTCTTACAAATTGTGCAATGTGATGGTTCCCGCCATTCAAATGTTGACTTTCACCACTTCCCTTTTAAATTGGTACATATACATACATAGGCCTTCAGATGTAGAGAAATAATAAAATACCAGGTCTCGTTCTGAATGTTTAAAGTTAGCACGATACAAGTGGAATAACATTGTTGTGGGCTGCCACTGTGGCTTGGAGGACACTTAGCAATCTTGGTGTATGTGGTGTGTGTCACTAAAATGTTAAGTGTTTTTTTAAATTGACATTAATTTTTTTCTTTTTAAATAAAAATTGACCTTCAATTTAAGTTGAATTTCAATTGAAGCCCCAACTTGTGTCATAGGTGCACCATGGGAATCCTCATTTGTTAATGATGTCAAACATCAGTATGCCAAGGTCAAAGGTCATGTGAGGTCAAGTTGAAAATATGCTAAAAAATGGTAAATTGACCTCAATTGACAGTTGAGAGTTCAATTGGACCAAACTTGTGTCACAGGTGCACCAGGTCAAGAGGCAGCCCACAGCTAATTCTTTGAAATATAGCAAGCACAAAGCCAAGCACCATGAACTTCTAGTTACTTCATGTGTTTAACTTCATTGTACCTTGATGTGATATATTTTTGTTATTGAAAATAACACATCTTTATTTCCCTGGCTTGAAAAGTAAGGGGGATATTGTTAGGGTGCGCATATCCATAGTGTATGCGTGTGTTCCAGTTTGGTTAGGTTGTCGTTTTCGTGTACTTAGGGTTAAGGGGCAATGGGTTTTCCTTCATATGTTGGGGGCGAGGTCATGGACCACGGTCAAAGGTCCTCTGAGGTCGTGTTCCACTTTTTGGTTAGGTTTTATTTTTAGGGGCTTCTTTAAAAAGTTGGAAGTCTGATTACAACCTAGCTTGGGTCAAGGTGTAATACGGGTCCTTCATATGTTGTTTAGGTCAAGTACATACCAAGAGTCAAGGTCCATCTGCGGTCATGTTCCACTTTGTTTAGGCTTTCATTCATTTTTCGGAAACTGGTACAGGTATGTTTATTCTAATGAGAACTATTTATTGAATTTTGATAATAGCCCTGCAACTGACACTGTGGGCCAACTAACCACTTGTTTATAATACTACTTGCCATCCGTTTTCCAGGGGGTCGCGCAAGTACTGCTGTATTTTTTATACATGAATTACTTTATTTTTTTAGCAATTACACAAACCAAGTATGTAGAGCTTTTGGAATGGAAATGTAATTAGTACCAAAGGATTAAGTGGGATGACCTATACATTTTTCAATCTTGATAGAATGGCCTTCCCCCCAAAACGCCATCTGTAAATTTTTGGGCGCCGATATTTTCAACCCATTTTTAAATGAAATCTAAAAAACTGATGATTTCACTGGATAAATGAATACTCAGGTAAATCTTGGGTCCCTGGGGCAAGGCTATTAGCGATCGGTTCATGGACCTTTAAATAGCACAAAGGTCATTAATTAGGAGGGGTTATTGAGGCTTAAAATTGGGGTTATAATTTCAAAGACTACAGTGATCACCTTCTATTAGACAGTATGTATACTGCAATATCCCCGTTTCAACGGAGAATACCTTGATCTGAAACTTTTCATCTACATCCCTTCGTATGGTATTATTTTGGTATGCTTTTCAGCATGCCCTGACAATTCTTTTTTGGGCAACCATGCTCAGCGCAATGGGTCACGCTAACTTTATAGAACTATTTTTTGTGTATTGTACAATGATTGTATTTTGCAATAGTTTTTGCCAGTGTTTTTTTAAGATTTTATTAAAAAAAGTTCAATTTTGACCCATAACTATGTCCACGATCAAGTAAAAATGAGGACACATTGGTAACATTCAATTTTTTGTGGGCCGTCAGCTTATGCTGGAGGACCACTTAGCATCCGTTGTGCGTGTGGATATGTGTGTGTGTTGTGCGTCACTAAAATGTTTTTGTGGTTCCGCGAGCATAGCTGGCAGGACCCACTTGGCAATCTGTTGTGCTTGTGGATGTATGGTGTGTGTGTGTCACTAATTGTTAATTTTTTTTATAAATTGGACCTCAATTGAAAAGTTTAAAGTTCATTGGAACTAAACTTCTGCACCAGGTGCACCATTGGATCCCTCATATGTTGATGAGGTCCAAAGGTCGAAATGTGCCAAGGTCAAAAGGTCAATGGAGCAGCCCACATCTTATATTCTTTGAATAATCGTCAGCTCGAAAGCCGAGAACCGCGAAATTCTAGTTATTTTTAATTGACGTTCTTTTTTTTAGGAAAATGACCTCAATTGAAAGATTGAAGTTCAATTGGAACCAAACTGTGCCATAGGTGCACAATGGGACCCTCCATTTGAGGTCAAAGGTCATTGCCAAGTCAAATGTCATGTGAGGTGAAGTTTGAGAAATATGCTAAAATTGGTAAACTTGACCTCAATTGAAATTGAAGTTCAATTGGCAACCCAACTTGTGTCATATGTGCCCCAAGGTCATGGAGCGGCCCCACAGCTTAATTCTTTGAATATAGCAAGCGCGAAAGCCGAGAACCGCAAATTCAGTTTTGAGCTACGACTTCCCCATTAAAAATGCTATATTTTTATTCAAACCCTGTTTACCAATAGAATCAATCCTGGTTTCATAGATAATATAATTCCTTGACTTTCCTAACAGTGAAATATTTAACCACATCTATCCTTTAACCAAAATCAATACTCGCTAACGAGGCATATCTTTATATATATTTTAGTATGACCTTTTAATACTTATTTATTTCTCTAAATTTGTTCAATTTTTAAACGATCTAGCACAATCAGATGATGTTTTCAGAATGCTTTTTCCAAGCAGTCCTGAAATTATTCCTGGGCTTCATGAAGCTCTTTTCGCTTCAAACCTCTCAAAAACCCAGCAGGGGCCCCATTGTACTCCACTAGAGACCTTAGAGTGCGCACAAATAAAGAACCATAGGGCTTTTGTGTATGGTGTTCTATAAAAACCGCAGCCCAGAAGGTTTTTGATCAGGATGTAGCTACAGTGGTGGTGGTGGTGTGGTCTGCAGACGCCACCAACTCGCTTCAGAGCCCACCACTAACACCAATTTTTAACTCGAGAGCCCACCACTCAAGGTAAATAGACAATTTTAAATTCATTTTAATGCAAATTTTGACAATTTAGGCATAACATTAATAAAATATATCAATTTTCATCAAATCACCCACCCACTAAAAATGTGCTAGCTACAAGCCCTGTTTTGATCAACGAACGAGATACAGTGGTGGCGCCACAGGGGGGGGTTGCCCCCCAATTTTGTTTCTTGCCCCCTAGTTTTTCCCCCCTGGCCGAAGAAAAATGAGGGATTGTTTGGGCAATTTTCCGGCGATTTGGGGCCAAAAATACCAAATTTGGGAAAAATCAGCATTTGGGGCCAAAATTGGTTGAAAATCTCCAAATATTTGATACTTTGTTTTGGTGCCCCCCCCCCAGAAGTTCACTTTTGCCCCCCCTGAATTTCCCTTTGCCCCCCCCCCCCCGAAAAGAGGTCTGGTGCCGCCCCTGACGGATACCAATCTCTGATACTGGTGAAAATTCTGAGAAAAATATAACTTTTGCAACTATGAATGTCTGTCCGAAGACCCGCTGCTTGCGTTTAGGCCCTGAGAGAGGGGTAAAGTTTACTATGGTGCTCAAATGGTGGTAACTGTCTCTAAATCTAATGACATATAGCTCAAATTATTCTTAGGGTACCAGGAGTAAAAAAAAGTCAATTGGGTACACGTGTGTGGTGCCTCCTTCCAAGATTCTGGGAAATAGGCTAAAGGTCTTTTTTTATCAAGGAAGTCAACGTTTCATACCAGATTTCTTGAAAAAAAATTCAAAAATTTATGTTATGACCGATTCAAAATATCTTATCTTGATTTTTGCAGTAGAGGTTGATTCCTTTATAGGGAGAGGTATGATGTCCCCATCCCATAGAATCCACAGGGAATTTTGTACCCCTCCATTTAAAAACAAGAAGATGACGAAATGCAAAAGCATTTCATTATTTGGAATTAGTCCATTAAACTTTAAAAAAAAATTTTACAAAGAAATCTAGGTTTGCAAAGGGTGACCTTTCGTTGAATACACAAAGACCTTTAGCCTTTTTTCCTCCACACCAAATATCTGAAAGGAATCCACACGCATGTGACCCCTAATTGACTTTTTTACGCCTGGTTACCTAAGGAATAATTGAGTATAATACATTGCTTGAAAGCAGTTAAAACATTTGACCCTCATATTAACTTTACCCTCTCTCTAACCTAAGGCAATAATTGGAGCTATATTACATTGATTTAGAGCATTTTCAAAAACATTGACCCTCTATTAACTTACCCCCTCCTTGGGGCCATACCAAGCAGCGGGTCCTCCGGCAACCATTCTATTTAGCAAAGTTATATTTCTCCGAATTTTTCCAGGTTCAGAATATTGGATCTCCTTTGTTTGATGCAAAACTTCTGGGCTGCTAGCGTCTATATTCTGGGTACTCAATGTTGGCAGGTATGCCTTGTAAAACTAGTTGATCACCAGATGTTACTGTCATTTCTGGCCATGTGCTGCGTGAAATCCCCCTGATTTTTATGTACAAAAGACAATGTTTGTGAATCGCCCTATTCTCTGAACATCATTCGATAAGACACAACGAGAAGCATTCCAGGATACTCGACAGTTGACTTCAATTATGTATCACACTATTTTTTTCCTTATCGAATAAACAAAAATACAGATAGCATATCCCTTGGTCAACTCAATACTTGTCCTCATAAATTCAAATTTACGTTAGAATCTGTACAGCTTGCTTAGTTGACTGGTATAGTACTTCATTCTCTGTGACTGAATCGGTTCTTGACACTGTGGTAACAAATGCCCATAAGAGCGATTCGCAGGCATATTAAGAGCGCACCGACTTTCGATAAGTCATCTAATTAGCAGTCTGACGTGACTGGGAATAGCGGTAGCTCACAAGCGCCATGTACTACCGTTATCCCTAAGTCCACATATTTCACTGCGTTGCCTCCACTTCGTTGATCGATTGTCCTATCCGATTCCTTAGGATCCCTGCACTGACTAACTGCAAGCACCCATTTATCATGGGATGTTCTGAAATCCTCCTCTGGACACAATATTGATACTATGCTCCATTGTTTTATCTTTCAACAAATTTACTGTTAATATTTTAAATAATTTTTGTGTCGTCTTAAGAATTGCAGAAGGCACATAGGGATTAATTACTCTGGTTGTATGTCTGTGTATCTGTGTGTGTGTGTGTGTGTCTGTGGTCAAAATGTTAACCTTTAATATATTGCATGCCGTATGAGTTCCAGAAGGGCGACGATGATGTAACTTGGTGGAAAGGAGGGGGTGGGGTGGGGTGACATGTTGGCGACCTCATGTGACCTTGGCAACTTCATGTGATTTTTGGCTCCATTCACAAACTGCGATGGCAGACGACAGTCGCGGTCTGGGGATGTATTTTTTAATACAAATATTTGATTCAATTTACCATTATTATATTGCAGTGAATGTTTTTGGATTAATTAGAAAAAAGTGGCAACATGGATGGTTTAGTTTTCCAGGGCACAGATTATTTTTCAGAAGCTTCTTTTTCTGGAGTTTCTCTTTTTCCTTGGTGCATTTTTTTAAAAATTCCTCAGCAGGAAGGGGAAGTTCTTTCATGACAGTTGTTGCCTTTGTTCAGGGTCAAAGGCTTGAGCTGCGGTTGCCATCTCTACATCTTCTGCTTCATAGTTCTGAAGTTTTTCTTTGAGAATATTGTTCTCGTATGTCAGCTGTGTCAGATCATTAGAAAATCTTACTTGGACTCACTGAAAGTCCTGTGTGATCAAGTTCTTGACTTCATGTAGGTGGTCTATTGCCTTTTCCATCTTTATTTCAGTGGCAAGTTTTTCAGTAGCTGTTGTGGACCTATTGTAATTATATAGACCAGGGTCTAAGGCTTGAGCCGCGGTTGCCATCTCTACATCTTCATAGTTCTGAAGTTTTTCTTTGAGAATATTGTTCTCATATCTCAGCTGTGTCAGATCATTAGAAAATCTTACTTGGAAGTCCTTTGTGTGTTGTTTGATCTTGTGATCAAGTTCTTGGCTTCATGTAGGTGTTCTATTGCCTTTTCTATCTTTGTTTCAGCAGCATGTTTCTCAGCACCTGTTGTGGATCTATTATAACTGTAGAGACCTGCCTGGATTTCTGTGATGGGATGGTCGACTTTTTCCACGGCGATTCTAGACCACTGTATAGTCTGTGCCATTGCTTTGCGAGGAGATGTCGCCATCTATTTGAAACAAAATAGGAAAAAAACAAAGGAAATCAATATTGCATGTGTAGTCACTAAATGAATCCAAAATGTTACCCAACTTTACCAAAGGAATAGAACCAGGAAAGAAAGAGGAAATAGGGATTAAGTCTTGCCATGCAACAACCAATTATTTTGTTGCTTTGTTAGGTAACCTAATTTTGTTCACCTGTATTTAAGTTTATGAGGAATATTACAATCTAAGTGCTGATAGGTATGTACTCATACAGTTGCAATCAGGTTTGCTGCTCTTTATCTTACAGCTATGTGCGAAAGCAGGCGAGACTTGAAGTTCGAGAACGCCTTGTTCTTGAAATTCCTCAGCAGGAAGGGAAAGTTCTTCCTGACATTTGTTGCCTTTGTTCAGGGTCAAAGGCTTGAGCTGCGGTTGCCATCTCTACATCTGCTTCATAGTTCTGAAGTTTTTCTTTGAGAATATTGTTCTCATGTCTCAGCTATGTCAGATCATTAGAAAATCTTACTTGGAAGTCCTGTGTGTGTGTTGTTTGATCTTGTGATCAAGTTTTTGGCTTCATGTAGGTGTTCTATTGCCTTTTCTATCTTTGTTTCAGCAGCATGTTTCTCAGCACCTGTTGTGGATCTATTATAACTGTAGAGACCTTCCTGGATTTCTGTGATGGATTGGTCAACTTTTTCAACAGCGATTCTAGACCACTGTATAGTCTGTGCCATTGCTTTGCGAGGAGATGTCACCATCTATTTGAAACAAAATAGGAAAAAAACAAAGAAAATCAATGTTGCATGTGTTGTCACTAAATGAATCTAACATATTTCCCAACTTTACCAAAGGAATAGAACCAGGAAAGTAAGAGGAAATAGTGATTATGGTTAACTGTTAAAGTCTTGCCATGCAACAACCAATTATTTTGTTGCTTTGTTAGGTAATCTAATTTTGTTCACCTGTATTTAAGTTTATGTGGAATATTACAATCTAAGTAAAAAAAAAAAAAAAAAAAAGTGTGTTGTTTGATCTTGTGATCAAGTTTTTGGCTTCATGTAGGTGTTCTATTGCCTTTTCTATCTTTGTTTCAGCAGCATGTTTCTCAGCACCTGTTGTGGATCTGTTATAACTGTAGAGACCTTCCTGGATTTCTGTGATGGATTGGTCAACTTTTTCAACAGCGATTCTAGACCACTGCGCCACAAAGGGAGTTGGAAGTACTCTAAGTCACTGGATAACGACCAAACACTAACTTATTTACAAGAAGATAACACGTTACTGTATCAACGGTGAAACTGGCAATGATGAATGAACCAGAGCTAAACATAGCCCGTCACCCAACAGGGATGGGCAATAACACAAACTGGCGTAACCACTTTTCTTCCCTTCAAAAAGGTGGGAGAAAAGGCATATAATAATATAAGAGTCTTATGCTCAGACTACCCAAAAACACTAGAGTCATTACTCAAAGTCACAAAATGTAAGTCTGCTCAAAGTCCACAAAATGATGCAAAAGTACGCGAGTTCCCAGTGCAAAGACCAAAGGTTATCAAAAATTAGGTCCTTTCACAGGGGTAGACTACCCACCAGCCTTTGGGGATTATTCTGCCACTTAATTAATAAAATCAAAGTGCATGTGGAACACAACTAATCCCAAGCAAAATCTTCAAGGTGTTTAGGAAGTTACGTGCCGTTCAGAACGTCTTGGCAAGCTATTGGGTGCTGTCTCTAGGTTTCCACTATTCATAGGGCTGCAGACAGATCCAAGACTCTAGCTCCCAGTTGACTGAGCTCCCACGCTGATGCTTCTGGTTCTTGCGTAGTACTAGTAACTGGGAGATTTCTGTAGAATGGCTGGTAAAGATAGTTCAGGAGGAATAAGCGGTGGGTAGTCGGGCGGCTTTGGGCAGGGGCTCAACCTGATGTCCTCACCTTCTGTGTCAACTGATGCTAGGGATGATCCAAACGGATGAGTTGGGCTGTGCTCAAAGTGACTTGGGACCTTATAGGACCTTCTGACTTTTTGATACGATAGAAGTATTCGCAACGAGATCCAACCAACATGCGAACATTACACCACATGTTCTCGACGGAAGTGCCCAAATATCGGTTCTGGACGTGATTTGTCGCGGTCTGATACAGGACAATAGGTAACGGAATCACTTGAGTGGGGGGGCGTGATCCTAAGGGTGACCCTTTGACTTTCACTATGGGGGTGTTTGCTTGATCGCATCTGCTGTTGGGGAATGGATCATGGTGGTCAGGGACAGGTATTTGCCTGGGTTTTGAACGTGATCCGTTGAGCCACATCTCACGTTGACGCGAGACCGCGTGACCATACGAGAAAAATTAGGACATGCGGTGGCGAGTGAGAGCGTGAGGGGGATATAGGGCCGCCCAGTGGGTCCTGGCGTAACAGTCTCCTCTAATTCGCGAGCTGCTTTTTCGCTATGGGATTATTGTTTACATTCTTGACGCGTACAACCTCAAGCTAATTCGATATTGCATGAGGAGCTCATCGCGACAAGGCGTGAGAAACCAGGTGGGGATTCAGTACGATGACAGCCGGGGCACACCAGTGGACGCATTTTCTTTTGTCGTTTGACTGCAGAGGCGGATCAAGCATCACAAGCTGTTTATGCTGTTCGTTATCCACAAGGCATGACGTGGTGGGGGGGTGAATGACGAGGTGTTTTCCCGCAGACTAAGGAGCAAACTGGCGGGTTACGCTTACGGACATCTGATGACCATGAGACGCCAACGTCAAGGAGGATTCTGTGGACGCTTGATCAGAGTGTGTGGAGTGTGGCGAAGGGATGCACAGTTGCTGACAGCGGATGTTACCTGCTCAATAGACTTGTCCATGTCCACGGGTAGAAAAAGCGGACGTCATGTACTTAGCTGTGCCGACTGGGATGGTTTAACTGAATGTGCAGGGCAGTAAGGAGGCCATTCAGAACTTGGGGAGGAACAATAATATACACTCGCGTGCTTGGGGAAAGGGCGTGGTCATGGCGGACGAAAAGACCATCCTTGGAATGGAAGCAACTTGTAGGTATCGTTCACATCTTTGGACTAGTGTTCTTTTTGAGGGCGTGTGCCCTGGACCAAGTGAGCATGGGTTCTACGTAAGTCAGAACATTGCAACTGAATGGATGACCACGCAGTCTGCTGGTGACCGGGCGCTTAGCCTTCCGGAGATGACGTTGGAGAAGAATCGTGGACTGAGACTACCTAATGTACCAAAGCTGCAAAGCTGGCAGGTTGGGTCTGGGAAATCAGGCGCATGGGTGGAGAATCTAGCTGGACTGTTGGCTTGACCAGAGAAGGACGAACTGCACTTGATAACGGCTAAATGTGGACACACATGTGGAACCCGAGGACTGTGGAAATTCTCCCCGGCAAAGCTTCTCAAGGCGGCCCACAAGGATTACTATCAGTAAGCTATACAAGCATGGGTTCTGGATGAATAATGAAAGACTGAAGGCTTGGTAGATGCCAGCATAGACAAGCTTCATTCACATTGTAGCAGGGGGTGGGCGTCCACGCACTTGCATGAGCCCAGCAAGGTGTGGTTGCCATGCGGGTTATAACAAGGTTGAAACAAGAATGTGTTTCTTGACAGAGCCATCAGTAACAACCCAATGTAGGTCATCTGGCGTGGAAGGGTGATAGTACGTGTGGAGTTAGGCAGCTGCGCAGCTTGAAGCCGCAGAGAGGTCATCAGCCCAGTGATTTTGTATGTGTCTGGCGGCCTGCTACCACAATATCTAATGGGGCCAAAAGTATAGCCCACAATTCAGGAATTACGCGAGCCAAGAGTTTGAATGCACCAATGAACGTTCTCATTCCACCGACCTTTTCTGGGGTGCACAACTGGAAAGCGTAGCCACACGGTGTGGACTGGCATGGAGGGTGCCATTTGACCGATCCCGCCTAAGATGACAGTACTCTTGGGACAAATAACCATCTTGGATGCAGAAAGACGCGTGACATTTGTACAGAGAATGTAGAACTAATCTCCAATTATGCAGCACTATGCAATGTGTCACCACCGCAGTACAAGTCATCAGCAAGCTTTGCAACCACAACCTTCTCCAGGAGAGGAATACGGACACATTAGCTCTTCAAGTGCCGTTCGAACAGCATACCCATTTGACGGATCTTGTGGTACACGGACGCCCACGAAATGGAGTAGACTACACCACAGATTTTATAGACGCGAGAGACGGGGAATATTGTATGCAGGCACGGGTGAGGTCAGTGATAAAGGTACTTCACTTAGCCATCTTACGTAAGGTAGAATCCAATCACGGATAGTGACGGCTGGGTTTGCTGTACCTGGCTACATCAGCGAATGCAGAAACTAAACGAAAACCTGCCACTGGGCTCTTGACAGAGAGGGTTGAGGTAAGCAAACGCAATACCGACATTCTGGCGTGCAAAGACCCAAGATTTTCAAGCTCAGCAAATTGTGTTGCAGGTCCTGGGTTATCATGGGGATCACTGGGGACGCGGCTTTGCGTTGTGGTGGCTGGATCTTGGGCATATTCACAAAGCTTGAAAGTGGACGGCCGTGCCATTGGATCCAGGGAATGTAGGTCAAAAAACTTCATCCATTCTCATGGAGAGCCGAAATTGGATTTTACGTTCAGGATAAGTGTGTGATTGGATCCAGAGAGACACTAGCAGAGCGTACTTTTGGGAGGAGGGTGGCTGTGGCAGTGCTTGGATTCCTGCCTGGCAGTCAGTTCTTTATGCATGGTTGAGGTAGTACTGCATCGGAGTCCCAACTGCTGGGTCGATAGGACGAGTGGCTCGCTGCCTCGTTATTGGGATGGGACTTTGCCAGCAAACACTCTGAATGAGACTTAGACAGGGCCATAGCTGGTTGATGCGGGTCTTGGCAACACTAGATCAAACGTGGTTTGAAGCCAAACGTGGAGTCGCCCTCTGCTACATCTTCAGGAAGATCACTTCAATGTATCGCCAGCAAATGACAGTAGGATGTGGATGGTGACACGCAGACAGAGATCGCGTACGGGTGGTGCTTTACAGAACTTCTTGATCATTACGAGGTAGATGTGTGCATCCTCAACCGGGATCTGCTGTTTGGCAGGACGAACTGCGAATCGTTCAGTTCAAATGGGATTCTCAATTACTGGAACATCACGTTTACCCACAATGACAAACGGAAAAATGAATGTGGCCGTCGCGAGTGACGGTGAGCGATATGTTTCTCCAACCACATCAAGAGGGGATTGACCATCGGCCTGGTGGTAGACTGGGTGCTCTTGCGAATGTTGACGCCTAGGGATCGAACCTTAGATTCGCGGATGAGATATCCTGTGGCTCCACTATCAGTCGTGAGACGCACTGCATGATGGTCAAGACGGTGTCACCCCTGGGGGCGGGGTTTAGAATTGGCCGATCTTGTTCCCCTGCATGTCGTAAAGGCGCGACTAAATGGGGCCCCTGCGGGTTCGGGTTAAGATTCGGGGCCCGATGTGTTCCTGCAATGCGTAAACAGGGGGACTAAAAGGGGCAAAAAAACCCACTCGTCTGATATTTGAACAGACGGTTGTGTTAATATTTTTTTGTTTGTTTTTTTTTTTTTTTTTTTTTTTTTTTTTTTTTTTTTTTTTTTTTTTGTTTTTTTTTTTTTTTTTTTTTTTTTTTTTTTTTGTTTTTTTTTTTTTTTTTTGGGAGTATATAATAAAGATGTAATGATTTCGACTGTAATTGTATTATTAAGATGCTCTGTTGTATACTCGTTAAGTGACTGTAGCTATAAATCAATAACATGAAAACAAACAATTTTCAATTACATTTGTACATATGTCAAGGACACCTCTTTTTTTTTGTTGTATTAGTAAATAAGTAGCATGTATTAGGGTTGCTACTGTATAATGTGATGTAATGTAAATTATCAGATTTGGGCATATGACCAAGTGTAATGGAGCATTATAAAAATGTACATGTATGAGACAATTTATTTGGTCTTTAAAGGGGGAAAAATTTCCCTTCCCCAGGTTGAATGTTCTGATGTGTTTCGATTATCTGTATTAGAAGTTGAAGTTTTTGCCTTGGTACATGTATGAATGATGACCTTTGTCTTCGGTTATGAGGGTAAGTTATAAATTTATCAGTATTCTCTTTTGAACTTGTTTTATTTGAGGGGTTTTTCTACGTGTAATCTTTGCAATTTGTTGGTTTATCTTGTTTATACATGGATAGGTGATGCTCTGGTTCATCACGGTATGATGTGTATCCTTTTGTAATTGTTATTGTAATTGACTTGAAAGGTGGGAAGTTTTAATATTGCATGTTTTTATATTTAATGTTAAATGACAAATGTAATGACCCGATATAACACATTGTTGTGGAGTTGTCGTTAAATTTAATACTTACTTACTCACTCACGCATCAACGAAGGTGTCCAAATAAAGGAGACATACCAGTCTAACCACGTAGGTCAGTGATGCTCTGATGTCGAGGAAGGCCCAAAAGTAAATTTGGAGTCGCATCTGATTCATCAAGAATGTTGGACACTTGACGAAGCCTGCGATATAATTGCGGTCTTGCTCCGGAAGGTGGGGGCATTCGCTAAGGAAGTGGTGAATCAGCACGTCCCACTGCTTAAAAAAGGGACACGAACTTTGTAGGTTGTTAGGCTGACTCTCGCTTGTGTGCGGCTTTTTGCGGCAATCTTGCGGGGGAATTGGGGCGTGGTGTGACGGTGGCAGCTCGAGATCGTCAGAGGTGTGAGCTCCTCTAGTAGTGAGACGAGGGCCTGGGATATTTTGGTTTGATGGAAGCAAGCGTGCGTGACCGAAGTTGAGTACCGTAGCCATGTCAGGGACGCCAAGTTCTCGAGTGAGGGGGTAAGCTGCGTCTTCGGTAATGGAATGACTTGATGAGTGATTCCACCACCTGGCAGAGGGATATCTCAAACAAATGCATGATGCGCGATAAAGATCCTCAGGTCGTCATCAGCATCTGAGGCGTATGCTGCAAAATAAGGAAATTGACCTACGGTGGACTGGGAATCCATAAGGCACCGAATTGATTGCCCATGTCATTGGATTGCAAGTTGCTGTTTTTCCAAAGGGTATGCGAGTATAACTGGGCCATAGTTGGGATTGGGCTTCTTAAAGATTACTCAAGATACGCCAAACTATCTGTTGGGCAGTAAGGCGCTTGGCCTCGGGGACCTGACACATCATGTGTGAATCACACCAGGGGGATGCTTTGGTCTTTTTCTCCCATTTGCATCGATCAACAAGGAAGGAAGCAAGGTAGGATCACGGGAAAAGGTACTGTTGTTAGCTTTCAGCTTTCAAATGAGTTCACAGGCTCATTTTTGCTAAGAGGGACAAATGTTTTGGGGCACGGTGTGTGGTTGCCATCTATTGAAATACATTTCCACGCTTGCAAGAATGCGATACGGTTCAGTGTATAACACACAGTTACAGGATCAGCTGGCTGGTCGATCACCTGCTTGTGAATCAACAACAAAGAGTACAGTGGCTTTTGATAAATCATGGTCTGCCCAAGATTTGCTTTACTTCAGCGGAGATGAGTGACGAATCCAGACGGCTGCGCCACGCCACAAAGGAGTGGGAGTACTTAAGTCCCTGGATACAACCCAAACACTAACTTATTACAACGAGGATCAACCGTATTATCACGTGAAAAGGGCAATGTGATGAAGACCAAGCTAAACGTAGCCCGTCACCCAACAGGAGGGGCAATAACACAAAAACTGGGTGTAGAGTCTGGCCATTGCTTGGAGGAGATGTCGGCATTATTGAAACAACATAGGAAAAAAAAACGAAAAATCAGTGATTGTTGTACGAAATGATCTGACTATTCCCCACTTTACCAAATGAATAGAACCAGGAAAGTAAGTGGAAATAGTGATTATGGTTAACTGTTAAAGTCTTGCCATGCAACAACCTTATTTTGTTGCTTTGTTAGGAATCTAATATTGTCCCCTGTATTTAAGTTTATGTGGATATTACAATCTAAGTGCGATAGGTATGTGCCCGGGGGCTACGTCCAGGTGACAGCAAATTGTGACGATTTCTGAAGGGGCGCATTGATATAATGGGCAACAGCGCTTTGTATTGTGGAAATGGCACTATATAAATGTTGCTATTAATAGTTTATAATAGTTTTTCGTTGAAATCAAGCATTAGGCCCGGCATTATGTTGTGGAAATAAGTTGGCTTGCAGCCTGGCATTTAACATCAAAAAATTCACATACTGAGTTTATTGAATCAATAGTGGCGTGAATAGCTCAGTTATGTAGAGCATTTGTTTAATAATTGGGAGTCCAGGTTCAATTACGGTCAAGGACTGCATTTTTTTCAAGTCTGTACCATTCCTTCAGAATGTGCCTCCCTGTGTGCTGCAAATATCCTTGGTCAGCTTGGATTCCTTTCTCCCTTGTATCGCAGCACACACTGCCTCTCTGATTCTTTGGCTCTTGACGATCTGTGTGCACTCGTGATTCATCCTCCATACTTTTAGGACTTGCCGGAAAGTGCCCTGAATCTGGGTTTGGAGACAATGGACATCGCCGTGGAAAGTAGACTTCCCATTTGGCGCTGTGTTGTCCAGGGTACTGGGCCTGGGTCTGGGACACAGCTGGTACTTCAAAGAACAGATCAGTACAAACGTCTGGATTCGAATCAGAGGCAGCAAAAGTTCTTCCAAGGGTTGTTCCAATTCAGCATCCACAGCTGTCTGAGGTTGCAGCTGGGTGACATTGGCAGTGTCCAGAATCTTCCATAGAGCATTACTGGTGTGCTCACTCAACAGAGGACCGCATGGTAGTGTCTGGAGGATTGTAGGTCTACTTTTTGACCTGCATTTGACTTTATCCCGATCACAATTTTGATTGTTGCCAAGTGGCTATTGAAGTGAATTTCTAGCAAAGTTCTTTTGGCACGTAAAGCACTTGAATGCACTCTTAGCTTTTCCACCAACAGTCTCCTCAGTGGGATGAACCACAGTCATATGCTCTTTGAGAAGTTTCCAGGACAAAAAGTTCAGCTGACACGCAGCACACCCAAAATTGGGAAAATTTGCTTGTGGATTCATGATTTCATTGATTGGTTCAAGTAAATAAGGAGGGCTAAATTATTTTATTTTGTCTTTTCATTCCCAATGTGCTACCTTTAGCGGGATTAGGGGCCCCCATTTCATTGCGCTGTATCCTTGCACTCTGTGGATGCACTTTGCATTTTGGCATTCCCGCCATGGGGCAAATATTTTTACACTGGGTTTACAGTTTGGTGCAGAATACCAGTGTTTCATAATGTACTGATGTTCCATGAACATTTTCATTAAAACATTGCCAAAGGGAGTATTCTGCTGGGTTGCGGGCTCAATACAAGCAGAAAACTTCCGGCTGGCTTTTAACAAGTGCGCAATAATCGTATTACTCAAAGACATTTAAAAATTAAAGCATTTTAAAATAAAAATATAAAAAAGTGCACGACTGTGGCGATGCCTTAAAAGACAATGTGTATTTATGTCTTTTGTTCACAATCAAGTGTCACTTTTCAGACCCCCCGTCAATTCTATAATATATACATTTGTAGGAAATCCTAACCAAGTAACCTGTCGACATCAATCTATGATACCACAGAGCTCATGTCCCACCACCATCCACCAACCTAAATCCACAACAAAATTACCTTTACCTAAAAATGGTAAGGGCCGACCATCAGCTACTTTGAACTTTAACTCAACACTTTGTAGATGTGGTCTGGAATTTGGGGGCATTTTCTGAAGGACTTGTGGGCTTATTATAGTGGGTCCACACCCACTATCAATTAAAAAATTACATTCTCTCCATTTATCTCTACTTTTACATAAAAGCCATCATTACCTATTGACATTAGCTGCTATTTTAACTTTGTCCTAGTTTGAATAATCAGGGTAAATACCAACCTCTGCCCCTCGAGCTCGGTCCCTAAAGTGTTTCCCTGACTTTTTTAATTACGATTAATGGTGGTTTAGCACTAGTGCCTATGGTGCTTTGCGTCTGTTTGGGCACTCTTGTGAAGTTTCCCACTTCTCAGCACAACCAGCACTCCTGTCCAGTGCCTCTGTGCTGCCGCACATTTTCTTGGTGCCCGCTTCTACCTGCACCGTGCACTTGTCCAATGTGTCCAATGCTGCACATTTGATTGAAGCTCTCTTTCGCCTTCGATTATCAAGTTCTTGATTTGATTGATCAGACTCTCTTGATCCTGTTTTTGACAATGATGTGTTGGTTTTTGATTCTACATAACCACCCTCTCAGGTTTATTCTGATGGTGAAATGATAGCAAGCTAAACTTTGAGAACTTAATTTTATCCCCTGGACTTAAAAGCATGAGGGGATATTGCGAGGGGTGCATGTATGTATGTATGTATGTGTATGTATGTTGTGTTCCAGTTTGTTAGGTTTTGGTTTTTTGTTGTGTCTCCTTCGAAAGGTTTAAGTCCCCTTTAAACCATTATCATGTTTTGAGAGTCCCAAGGAGTGTGGGGAAATGTTGGATCCAAAACATGATAAGGATAAAATTGGATGATTTACGCCAATATTAATTGGTCTCGCTATAAGTTTTAAAATATTGGGTTCACGCGTCTCGCCCAATATTTTTGCAACTCATAAGCTCGACCAATTAATTGGGGCTTAATCGATCCAATTATAATCGACTTGGGTTAAGGTGCAATAGGGGTTCTTCATATGTGGATGGTGGCAAAGGTCATGGACCAAGTCAAGGTCATATGAGATCATGTTCCAGACTGCCATCTTGCCAGGGGATGTTCGCAGAAGATTACTTGCAGTATTTTGTTAGTGTACAATAGATTTATTTTGCATACCACCTGCAGACATTTTGTTGCTGAAAATGTAAAAACACAGTTCAATTCTTGACCATAAATATGGGTGGACACAATGTTGTAAAAACTAGGTGATCACCAGAGTGTAACTCTCATTTCTGCCATGGGTGCTGTGAAATCCCATTGAATTTTATACAAAGACCAATGTCCTGAATATGGCCGATCTATGGTTAAACATCGGTCGTTACCATTTGGCCCATATGACATCAGACCAAGGATATTAGACCAAATGGATATAGGACCAAAAATGGCCCATTTTGACCACGGGGATATTAACCAAATGGAAGTCACCAAAGCACCCATTATCATGGGATGTTTGAACTCTTCCTCTGGACACAATATTGATACTATGCTCCAATGTTTTCTTTCAACAAATTTCATGTAAATTTTAAACAGACTTGTGTGGGGCTGCCAGCTTATTAGCTGGCGGACCAATTACAATCTGTTGTGGGTGAGGGCTGGGTGTGTGTGTGTCACTAAAGTGTTAAGTTTTTTTTAAAATTGACGTTAATGTTTGTTTTGAAATTGACCTCAATTGAAAAGTGAAAGTTCAGTTGCAACCAACTTGTGTCATAGGTGCAACCATGGGAGCCCTCATATCTGAGGTAAATGGTCATATGCTAAGGTCAAAGTCATGTGAGGTCACAGTTGAAAAATGGGCTAAAGAATGTAAAAATTGACCTCAATGAAAGTTTCAATTGGAAACAAACTTGTGTAATAGGTGCAACAGGGGATCCTCATATGTTGATGAGGTCAATAAGGTCAGGTGCCAAGGTACAAAGTCTATGGAGGCGGCCACACAACTTATATTCTTTGAATATAGCGAGCTCGAAAGTCAAGAAATTGGTTTAATCAAAGATTTTGATTTCAATTTACCATCAGATTGCAGTGAATGTGTTTGGATTAATTTGAAAAAGTGGTGTAAACATGGATGGTTGGGTTTCAAGGACCGCAAAGATTATTTTTCAGAAGCCTTTTTCTGGAGTTTTGCTCTTTCCTTGATGCATTTTTGTTGAAATTCCTCAGCAAGAAGGGGAAGTTCTTGTCCTGTGTGTGTTGCTTGATCTTTGTGATCAAGTCTGACTTCATGTAGGAGATTTATTTATTTCAGCAGCATGTCTTCAGAACCTGTTGTGGACCTATTGTAATTATATAGACCAGGGTCAAAGGCTTGAGAGCGGTGCCATCTCTTCATCTTCTGCTCCATAGTTCTGAATTTTTCATTGCGAATAGTGTTCTCAGATTCTCAGCTGTGTCAGGTCATTAGAAAATCTTACTTGGAAGTCCTGTTGTGTTGTTTGACTCTTTGTGATCAAGTTCTTGGTTTTCAGTAGGTGTTCTATTGCCTTTTACTATCTTTGTTCAGCGGCAAGGTTTCTCACAGCACCTTTTGTGATCTATATCATGTAGAGACCTGCCTGGATTTCTGTGATGGATGGTCTACTTTTCCACGGCGATTCTAGACCACTGTATAGTCTGTGCCATTGCTTTGCGAGGAGATGTCGCCATCTCTTTGAAACAAAATAGGAAAAAAACAAAGAAAATCAATATTGATGTGTAGTCACTAATGAATCCAACTGTTTCCCAACGTTACCAAAGGAATAGAACCAGGAAAGTCAGGAGGAAATAGGTGATTAAGTCTTGCCATGCAACAACCAATTATTTGTTGCTTTTTTAGGTACCTAATTTTGTTCAGCCTGTATTTAAGTTTGAGGAAATTCAATGTAAGTGCTGATAGGTATGTACTCATAACAGTTGCAATCAGGTTTGCTGCTCTTTGTCTTACAGCTATGTTGCGAAAGCAGGCGAGACTTTGGTTCGAGAACCGCCTTGTTCTTGAATTCCTCAGGCAGGAAGGGGAAGTTCTTTCATGACAGTTGTTGCCTTTGTTTCAAGGGTCAAAGGCTTGAGCTGCGGTTGCCATCTCTACATCTTATGCTGCTTCATCGGTTCTGAAGTTTTTCTTTGAAATATGGTTCTGATGTCTCAGCTGGTCAGATCATTAGACAATCTTTACTTGGACTCTCTGATAGTCCTATGGTGGTTTGCTGATCTTTGGACAAGTTCTTGGCTTCATGTAGGTGTTCTATTGCCTTTCCATCTTTATTTCCAGCGGTATGTGTTTCAGCAGCTGTTGTGGACCTATTGTAATTATTAGATCTTCCTGGATTTCTGTGTGGATTTGGTCGACCTTTTTCCACAGCGATTCTAGACCCTGTTAGTCCCCTGTGCCATTGCTTTATGAGGTGAAGTCGCCATCTATTTGAAACAAAATAGAACAAAAAAATCAATATTGCATGTGTAGTCACTAATGAATCAAAATGTTCCCACCTTTAAAGGAATAGAACCAGGAAAATTAGAGGAATAAGTTGTTGATGGTTAACTGTTAAAGTCTTGCCATGCAACAACCAATATTTGTGCTAGATTTGTTAGTCATCGAATGTTTGCTCACACCGTATTTAAGTTTTTCCTTGAAATTGAAGCTGTCAGGCCAAGCGTATATTTTGTGTGACATAACAGTTGGTCCGACATCCTGTGCATTTCCAAACATCCAAAAGATTTCAAATACTGATTTATTAAATAATAGTGGCTTGATAGCTCAGTTTGTAGATCATTAATGTTTAATAATGGGGTCCCAGTTCCCTCAGGTCAAGGGCCGGATTTTTTTTCAAGTCTTGGCCCCCATGTGGGAAAATCATATTCATTTGTGCATGTCTGACCGTGTGAACAAAGTATTAATTTATCAGTGCAATTCAACAAGCAGCCAGCAAACTACTCCGCTTGCATGGAATTACACCAACATTAGTGTCACACACTGCTGCCATTTCACACAACACTGACATTTTTTTCGCATGTTCCCCAAGAAAACAATGACCGTGTAGAATTGTTTTTGTCTCAAATGGGTCCCTTTTATAGCACCACCCAACCTGTTCAACAGAAAACTTTATTCTAATCGGGCACATATTGTTGTTTTAAACACCTTATAATTAAACCCGAATATCAAATTTCCACAACGCCTACTAAAAAGTCTGTTGAAGAGACTCTTATTTGACAATGACCCTCATAACAATAGTTCAGCGGGATGTTGTCGGCTGCGTGAGTGCATTAGAAGTAAATTTACAATTTATGGTGATTTGTCGAGGCTTTGATGACAACTAATTCCAGGTTGATTTTTGAGAATTAAGAGATATTTTATGTGTTGTGACCTCTTTTTTCTTTCCCTCTCCCAAACTGTTTTCAGGAGAGAATAATGGTTTTTCTCTTTAAATTGCCTTAAATTCATGGTAATTTCATTGAAATCAATTTCCTACACCCTTAAGTTTTTTTTAAAGAGAAATTCCATAGCTTTCATGTTATTGTCTTCAACAAAGCTGTTTAAAATGTTCAGCTATACACGGTCTGGTTCTCGGAATCCGACAGCAGCAAAAGTTCTTCCAAGGGTTGTTCCAATTCAGCATCACAGCTATCTGAGGTTGCAGCTGGGTGACATTGCCAGTGTACGTATCTTCCATAGAAGCATCCCCGAGTTACGGAGTGCTCAACTTCACCAGTTGACCTTCATGGTAGCTGTGTCCTTGGATGAATGCATAGAGTGCCTACTTTCACCTGCA
Source organism: Ophioderma brevispina (assembly GCA_023653785.1). Taxonomy (NCBI): domain Eukaryota; kingdom Metazoa; phylum Echinodermata; class Ophiuroidea; order Amphilepidida; family Ophiodermatidae; genus Ophioderma; species Ophioderma brevispina. The sequence continues at coordinate 2,458 of JAMKCH010032113.1, read as the reverse complement.
TTTGACTTATCCCCTGACACAATTTGATTATTTGCCAAGCGTTATTGAGAATGAATTTTCTAGCAAATAGTGCTTTTGCAAGTAAAGCACTTGAATTCACTCTTAGCTTTTCCACCACCAGGCCCGTCCTCTGCAGTTGGATGAACCACAGTCATATGCTCTTTGAGAAGTTTCCAGGACAAAAAGTTCAGCTGACACGCAGCACACCTCAAAAGTGCAAATATTTGCTTGTGGATTCATGATTTCGTTGATTGGTTCAATGTCAACGAATGCCCTAATTTTTATTTTGTCTTTTCATTACCAATTAATTTTGCTACTTTAGGCGGTATTAGGGCGCCCTCTTTTTATTGCGCTGTATTCCCTGCACTCTGTGCACTGCATTTTTTACACCATCTACCTTTCCATACTTCTACTTAGAACATCTGTCCCTTTATGCAGCGTCAATTTGAAGCGTTTACTCCACCCTCCTCACGGGTCGCCAAATTTCGACGCCGACTCGACGTCGAGCTTCAGGGCAATATATTTCTTGGATATTGAAGTCCGGGTCTTTTTTTTATTTGGTGAACGTTTAACCTATAGGTGTTTTGAAAGAGGGTGAAGCTTTTGACGTTGATTTGTGCACCTTCCTGGGATAAGACGTCGAATCCATTCACCGTCGGTCGCGCGAAACATGTCAAATCGCTGCCATTCCCTCACAAATCACCATGAAGAATCTACCGCCGTCCGGCCGTATCACACGAGCATCCCCAGAAGTCGGCAGCCCTGCACTTATGAAACTAAGAAACAATTTAGTTGTAGTTCTTGTTATCAAAATCACTAATGTTGCGACGCACGGGGTATCCCTCCCCTTACCACACTGCTAACAGGTTTGAAGTGGGGTAACCTATAATGGGTTTGTATTGAAGAGTAAATGATACTCTTTTGGTATAATCCGAGGATCTGACTGATCAACGTTTAGCTTTATGTCTACCTCACTGTGTTTGTACAACTTCAAACAATCGTGTGTAATATTGACTTGCCATCAGCTGATTGCCGGAAACTAACCATTGGCTGTAACGGACTTTCTCATTTTATTACCAGGGATGAAAGACGTAAAAAATATTTTAATCACATAGACCTATAAATTAAAACAAACCCTGTATGAACTATAGGTTACAGGGGGGGCCCCCTACTCAGATGAGATGAAAATAAATAACAACATGTCCCGTCTCAACAAGAAATTATAAAAATTAACGGTTATAATTTTAGTAACTAAGGACATCCTTCCATCACAATCCATCCTCACAAACACCGCCTTAGTCGGCCGCAAACACAAAGCAAAGGAAAAGCAAAAGAGATACCGTGTGAAAATACATAAAACAAACAAATATGGACATGGAAAATAAAGATGAGTTCGTTTTGATTGCGGTTGAAAATGATCACCTATATCCTATCACAAAGATGTGCAATTAGAGACCATGAAATATCTTCCACCTCCATGTTACAAATCCGACTCGCGAACTGGATGAAAGAACGTAACCAAACCATATGGGCGTAATGGCCGTCATAGTAGACGGGTTTCCCACTTCGCTCGTCAAGGTTTCCATCCATGTGCCTTTTGAAGCTGCTATTTTCTCTTCGTCCTTGTCTTCCAGATTTGACTCCTTACTAAAATGTATGTTATTATTTTTCTTTCGTATATTTTTAGGTTATTTTTTCGGTTTTTAAATTTAATATTTGCGTAAACTTGGTGTTATTAATTTGCGTAATGTCACATGATCTTGAACGAGCTTGTTGTGAAAACTGGAGCTTGATGTAGAAACTGTCAATCATCGAGACGTTATATGCGTGATGTGTGCCGCTCTACCGACAGCACATTCGATCGTTCTTGTTGGCCGATTGATCCTGGAAGACCCTTCTTATTGATCGATTGTTTTGTGGTTAGCTTCAATATTATGAAAAGGGGAAGTTTTACAGCATTTAATATTTTTCCCGCTAAATTCAGTGTCCAAAATTTATTTTCACACTCAGAGATGGTATTTTGAACGAATGGAATTACTGGAATCCAACTTGGCAACCACCCTGACGAAATAAAAACGCGGCTTCGGAAAATAACGCTTCGGGAAAAGCATAATTGAATCACACAACCTTATAGTAGGCCCTTGTAAAGGAATAACATACCCGTTTCATGCAACATAAAGTAATCTTGATCATTAGCTCATCACTTTTAGGAACCAAGGAATAAATCATAGCTACGTTTTTTTTCAGGCGAAATAGTTAACACAATAAAATAAATTTTTATTTCAACGTCAGGACATCCGATTACCCTGGAGATTACCCAGTATGTATTGCGATAATACCGTGAACGGCGATACTGTCTCACCCCTCACCTTAGTAAAATAAACCCTTTCCCATAAAATATTATTTAATGCTTGCAATATCTAAATGTAAAAACAAAATATTATTCAGCGTTGTTTGA
>JAMKCH010032112.1:0-16117 GCA_023653785.1 Ophioderma brevispina | reverse complement strand
TGCTCAGGCGTTGTCAATAACACGAACGTGGCCTTTTGCCTTTAAACGAAAAGTAAAACGACTTGCAGGGATGATTTGTCTGTGTTATCCACGAACATTAAGTGCCTCTAGTGATCCCCTGAAACGACCAACCTGCTTGGCCGTGGCTGTCTAAATGCTGGATTGGAAAATCCAAAGGATTTGATTGAGATGGTCAATTTATCACTCCAAATGAAACTGAAACATTATGCAGATACGGAATCAAAGATTTTCTCATGTTGCTGGAGAATATGCATTCGTTTCCTGAACACAAAATTACCGATTTGAGTTGTAACATATTCGTTTAATTCGCCAGTTTGTGCACAAAGTTATACAATTTGTATAACATTGTGCAAAAGGCACACAATTTTGTATAGCTATGTGTACAAAGTTAACTTGTATAATCTTTACCTCCAAATATAAATTAAGCTTGGGACTTTAGATAACCTCTTTGGTTGTTGTGATATCATTAAAACTTTCTGATAATGTAATGAACTAAATATAACAATTTAATTTCATTTGTTTCGTTTGATATCTCAATTTTTGGATGTGATAATAATTTTGTAGTTAGCAAAGTTAACTTTTATTAAAATATCTGCTTTTGTGTAGAATTGGCCATTTTTTTTTTATTTTAATGACCATAATTTAACGCTCGTGACAATTTACTAATGGATTTCAAACACTACAGACAGAAAATTAAGGATCCTAGGACATGATATCAAATTATAATTTGTGTCTCCAATAGAATGCGCTGATGTATGGTAAGCCAAGCATTTTATAATTACATTTAGATTTTTCAAATAATTTCCTTACAAGATTATAGTAGATTCAACCCATCGTGTCACCTCTAGTACTTTTCAGAAGGTATGGGCATTGAATGAGGGGCATGTGCAGTGGGTTGAAATTAAAATTCCACGCTAAATCTATTGAAAAATCGAGTCCGAAAGCAGAGAAAAATCAATTCTATACTTCATGAAAGCATTCAATTCAACGTAAGCGCATTTACAGGTACATTAACTATCAGAACATTCTGACTAATCGTTTTTGCTTCAGTGGTATTCAACGTAACAGGCGATGTGAATGTTAAGCTTTTGAGCGCCCGTGTTTTGGATAGAAGGAACACAAAAGTCTTTGCACTCTCTTTGTAAAAATGATGCCAACATGAAAGGCCCGATTATCTTACTTCGTGTATGAAACAGGTGAATCGGGCTACATATTTTCTTTTACTGCCTCCTCTCCCAACTAATCGACGCTGTCCAAAACTTTTCCTCTGGTGACACGATGGGTTGAATCTACTATAATATCCAACATTAACACGTTTAGAGATGCTTGGTTACACTTACGTCAGGGCTTTCTGATGGGCGATATGAATTATTATGGGGATGAAACGTCTTCCGATAATACAGTGGATGACATGAATAGGTTATCTTGTCAATATAGAATTTAATTGTCTGTCTGCTAATGCTTTCAATTTCATCTGAAGAAATACATACGTGGTATACATACGTAAACTCAAATCCTTTTCAAGGTTTTATTGCAGTGGTATTGGTAAATGTGGCAATCATATTAACATCAAATGAAATATATTGCAATTTGTTACATTTGTGTCTCGACAAAACAAATTGGATACTTCGTTTTGTACGTGGTGCTTCTATTACAAAGGGAAATAGTTTGTAGAGGCGTTTAGAAATCTATTTCACGTTTTAAAAATAATTTGTGCACTGTATTAACCATTACGTGTAATGGGGGTGGGGGTCCACTTGGACCCAACGTTTTGTTTTTCGTGCGCCATTTTTTTAACGCTAAATTATGTTTGCCCAAAATTGTATGTAATTGCCTAAATATCAATTGCTTATATTTTGGTGGAATAAAATCAAATCGGCCATTGCCATGGCGTTATTATGCTAATTAGCATAATTAAGAACTATGCTTAAATCGTACTGGAGTAACGGTTTAAAATTTGGACCGCCATTTTAAATGGGTACAACCGATTTTTTCCCCTGTAATGTGTTTGTGTAATGACCAGAGGTTTGGTAAATAAAAAGTCCACCGCCAAAGTGGTTTTCGGAGGAGGGGGGGGGGTCCATGTGGACTCTCTTATACACTAAAGGGAAGACCATATACACTTAAGCGTTAAATTATTATCTTTCAAGGTCACCTTTAAGGGTGCACAACACTAAATCACTCCACGTTTGGTGTAATGGTAGTTAGTTCCGGTAAAAAAAACAAAACCTGTGTAAGATATTTTGCATTCCTTTGGGGACCAGTTTCCAGTGAGGATGGTATATTATAATAAATTATAATAAAAGTGACAGAGTATAACTTGATCATCGCTGAGATTATCACAAAATTTTGAAATTCGATTCTGTGTAGAAACTAGGCCCTCGACTTCCGGCCCTGGTCGAAAGCGGATATGAGGCGTGCACGTCGGCTCAAAATAGTGGTGGCGCTGTTCATATGCCTTTTTCTTAAAATCTATACTAGAATTGTATCAAAAATTGCAAATTTTTTGAAAGTTTCAGTTGTGCTCTATGGAGAAATAGATTCAAAACATTCAAAGTATTGTCACGCGGGGGATGCAAATCAGAGGGCGCGCGGTGGTATTTTTACGTGTATTTCAATGGAGCATTTATTTAGTGGTGTGCGCCCTTAACGTCAGGTGACCTTAAGGTTACACCTCAGATCGCACCCTCTGACGCAATGTCAGAGGGTGCCTGACATCGCGTTGTTACTGAGTTTTGGGGGTTTTATGAAAAAAAAATGACTTGTTTTGAGGCCAAAATGAGTTCTGATTTTCAGGGTCACGCTACAGCTATTCATGAATTCTTATTGGATATTCAATCTGGGCTACTTCTAGCCCAGGTTCCCAGGCAACGTGCTTTGTGTTTGAAAAATACTAGCACTAGCCAAATGTTGATGCCGTTTTGAGTTCGCTGTTGCTGTTAGGTTGGTATGTCCTACTCCTCTGCCACTACCTAAGACTACAAATTAATCTCGACAATAGCGTTTATATAAGTTACGACGTAAAGGGACGATTATACAAAGTCTACAAGGTGTCATTGTGTAGGATATAAAAACATTATGAGGCAGATATTCCAGAACGCTCCGAGGTCAAATACATAACAAATTTGTGAATGTTAAATTAAGGTCAATAAACATTACTAGGCCTAAATGACGATGAGCGTTGTTCCAAAAAACCCAATAAACCACACCATCAATGTCAAAAAGTACAAAATTTAGCCCTTATTCCCAAAACGATATCTGATAATGCGATTCATTTTCCATGTTTATTAAAGCGGATGAGTAGCTCATATATATCTGAGTGAGTCCCCCGGGCCAAAAATAGTACTTCAACCAGTGCTGTGACGTCACCACTTCTTAAAAATTTCCAAAAACTGTCCCGCAAACTCCAATACAAGAATCAACTGTAGACATTCATACTTTAACACTTAAGTGCCTAAGGGGGGTTCCATAGTACCCAAGATTTGTTTTTCGGCGATTTCTCACTATCGAAAATATTTTCGAACTCTTATTCTTTGTAATTGTGTAACTTATCGATGTGCTTCTTTCTATATATAAAAAATACCAACATTTCGCGCCCGTTAATGAGATAATTAGCTTGGGTCCCTTGGCACCCTCCTTAGGCACCAACGGGAGTGTGATTTTTAATATAAAAATTAGCGAACCCTGTTGGCAGAAATATTTTTCTGCTTATGCATGTTCATATGCATGAAACAGAATTAATTACATAATCAGAAAAAACAATTAACCCTTTATGTGCTGAAAAGAAGCGATTCCATCATCGAGCGACTGCGCGCCATTGCTGTACAAACCTATGGCAAATACAACTGCTCCCACAAAAATACAAGAATGTACACAATGGTAATGTTTGTGTTAAATATATGTAAATTGGTCCTTCTAGAGCAGATATAAGCATCAAAATGATTTGCAATGTGTACGCTGTGGAAGCAGGGTCGCGGAAACATCATGTTACTTTTTGAGCGATTTTGCCCCTAATTTCCAGACGATAAACCGTAACTCATTTATATTGCACCTTTGGCCTTGTCGTATGCCCCCTCAAAGGTGGTATGAGTTTTATTTTAAAATTCCATTGGGAAAGTGGTTTCCTGGGGGGCATGGAACCCCCCCGGCACCAACGTGAGTGAAAAAACCTTAGACACTTAAGTGTTAATAATCTATCTTCATGTATGTTATTTGAGATAATGACCGTCCCGGGATCTTGCTATTTGATGACAAAAGCAGCAGATCAATTCCGACTACTAAGCCGAAATTTCAAAACGTCTTCGCGGGGGTATTTTTTTTTTGGCTCGCTGTCGACGGGATTGCCGCATGGCGGCCGGGTGTTAGCGTCAAACGTTTGCATGCTTGAAACAAATATATGACTCGAAATATAACAAAAGATAAAAAGACAAACAATAAACTAAAAAAAAACCCCCCCAAAAAACCATAGAATAACCAATAAAGACAAAAATACCCCAACAATTCCCAAACAACAAACGACAAATAAAAAAAAAACACTTACGTTACTCCACAAGAATACAACATCTCGTTCGTAGGATGCCATCGCAACAACACTCCAATTTTCAAAATTTCATTAGCATCCGACATACGATTTTAATGTTAGCGTAAAATTGTGTATTACATTAGCCTAAAGCACTGTACAGACTATTTACCGTTACCGTAACCAAACCATGGAAAGACGTCAGTCCAAATTTTTGCCGACGAGAATTGAAAAATACAAGGTTTGCTAATGGCACCAAAATTCAAATTTGATGGTAATTGAAGGTGGGGTCGAGCTAGGATCGGGTGTGCCCCTTTACCAAAAAAAAAAAAAAAAAAAAAAAAAAAAAAACGATAGGATTTGGTATTTCACGGCTAAGGCTTATTTTAGCGTTTGTTTCTAGCACCTGTAACCATACGTGTTTTCTAAAAGGGCCAAATTTAAAGTTACTCTATCCCTTGAAGATTTTGACTGATCTACAAACGACAGACCCATATTGGCCCCGTTTTGTAGGTAACATGTAAAAAGACTTCAGAGTTGAAGCGAAGGCACTCAAGGGGTGTGTCTATGACTATGCTATCCATCTTCGATATGATGTAAATGACAATCACCATAGGGCGCGAATATCCCGTATGGTGGTCACGTAGGAATACAGTAATTATTTTTATGATATTATCATAGTGCAGTCCCTATGCCAAAGAAGTTGCTATGAACACCTTCATCTCCCATCGGATCAAGGTTTCTTCTTTATCTTCTCATGGTGGTTGGAATCAATTGCATCGCCAGCCACACTTGTAATTAAGATGTCACACAGGACGGCGATGAACCTGCCACACATTTTTCACAACAACTCATGCCTGTCCTGAATGATTCCAAACAAAGCCTGTATATTGATTTGTTCAATAGACAGGTGAAGACCACATAAACGTAGGAAAATAGCAAGTTAACTAGTTGGTGTATTATCCTACTACTTTTTTACTTACGTTTAGCCACATTAATTTTTGTAAATTTTTCACTTAAAACCTTAACCTGTATCACACAATTTGTGAATAACGAATGTAATGAAAAAAAATACTTAGGGACATCTACATTCTAGACTTTGAAAAGCGGAAATTAACATGGCGGGGAATGGAGAACAAGATCTGGGATTTATAGCTGATATTGCACTGACATGTTGCTCACCCAATACCTTACAAAATGCAAGAAAGCGTAAAATACACTTACAAACTACCAAAGAGACAAGTCCATTAAAGTACAAAATGACTAATGAGAGAAAGTGGATAGTTACAAATAGCTGGGCCAGCCAGTTGAAATAGAAGAAGACACCACATGAGAAGAAGAATTTATGACAGAATTATTTAGTGCTTTTCCTATACAATACACCCTACTTGACAGTAGATACCATGACATAAGAATAAGCGCTAGTGTGCACTATGCGCATTACCTACAATGGTCTAAGGCTTGAACCTGGTCAACTATAAAATGCTTAGATATGCCCGCAGCCAGGATAATATCGAAACGCATCATCACAAATAACTGAAATTCGGAGTAACCTTTTCTGGAGGGAATCATATCGCAAAAAATGAAAACGCCCTATGACCAAAATCACTTTACCTGAACCTGCACAGATTTCGTTTAAATGTGTTTAGAATATTGTTACAACTTTTAAATCTATGATATTGATATTACATAGCCTTATCACATTACACTTTTAGTATGTCGTTTTAAAAACTAATTGTGTCGTATGCAATTGAGTCCCTAACGAATATGTTTTCCACCCTTTTTAAAATAACGAATCTCTGCATGATTGAATCCCGTGTCACGAAGCGGTGAGTCCTAGTGATGTAGTGTCCTAACTAGTGTTCTCATGTGAAGATCACCATTTTCATCGCCAAATCCCGTGCATCGTCTACATGACACGGTTATTTCCGTGCTATGTGTTCATGGTAGCAAAGACACTGTCTCATGGGGGACTAACAAGTTTCTTACACCGGCAACTTTTATGCTAATGGAACTACGTTAAAATGAGTAATAATAGTAGAACTTACTGTTCTTATGCAAGACCTGTCCTTACTGATACGTTACGTCTGTTCATAAATGCGTGAAATAGTGGAACAGTTTATTCGAAAAAAGAAAAATTCGATGATCTACTCTTGGCCAAGTGTCTCTGAATGATGCAAATCGAAAATAAATTCAGAACAAATTATAAAGCCTGAAGAAGTTGTACAACAGTGTTGGGGGAGCTTTCGAGTAGCTCACTGTTGTCGCTTGTAGTTGGCAATTACCATCCAGAACGCTTTGCGAAATATGTGGTAGAAAACGAGTATATTGTGCCCTAGTTTTTTAACATTATTGATCGGCATAGTGTCATTACCACGGGACCGGTTGTGAACAACATAACTGTTTGTCATTCAAATAGGTGAAAAAAAATTAGTATTTAAACATTAATGATTGAGCTTGATATGTACCACTGTGCAAGCGTGAAAAATATATGGCTTTTGTGCAGATATATGTAAAAAGATCCCATTTGGCGCAAAGCCAAAATTTCCAGTAGAAGTCTAGCGATTATGTTGGATTGAAAATGGGGTTGCTGAGTTGGGTACTGAGCAGACGAGGATCAAATTACCACACCTTTACCAAATTGGGGGATTTCGCAAAAATGGCCGGATAATGAGCGTGAACAAATATTCACCCAAAAATTTCCGAGGGTCAAAAAATTAGATGAACAATCTCTCAATGGAAAACCCAGAAGTAGCATTTGATTTGTACCAGTGATTTGATATGTGATTGATAATAAATTATACTACATGATTCGAGTAGGTATGTGTTCAAAGCCACGTTAGTTCAAATTGAGTTTAATTTCAATCCAATTTCAATTTCAATATGAACGCCAAGTTACCTTGCCCATATAGGACTATGTATAAAATAATTACTGACCTCAAAAAAAGTACATTTTCCATAATCATTTTCTAACAGAATTCCAGACGATGGCGGCTGAGCATCTTCAATATAGCAACTCCACCAAACGATATCAGAATAATGAAAATACGGACAGAAAATACATATACGACCGTGTCTTCATGTACATAAGAATCAGAAATACTCCGAAAGAGATAAATAAAAACAAACAAACAATAAGTGACCGTTATTTCTTGACATTTCTTTTCCCTGAAAATGGCCGACTATCACATACAGAGGTAAATTATAAACATGTCTGTGGTTGATGTATAGAATGTTTAACACAGCCACTCAATGAACTTATTGTTGTAAGGAATAAAGTTATATAATCAAAGTTAAATTAATTAAAAAAAGAAAAAACCTAAAATTTTTAAATATTTCCTTCAAAGGCAGATAATGTCATGGTATCGGACATCACAAGGCATGATCTCCAGAGGTAATACAATAACCAGCTGATCTTTTCAAACGCACAACGTCCTGATTTATTTCTTATAATGAATCTGCCAAAAAAGCCATCTGATGTCAAAACTTACCGTGCCTAACATTCCCAAAGCGCATGATCTCAAGCAAGCAAGTATGCTGGTCTCTGCTGACCTGAACAAGAGGGAGTAATACTCGTCTCATGTGTTTTGAAGGGGGTTTCGTGGTTATTACCAAAGAAAATCTTGTTCGTATTCGCTCCATTTTTAAATTCAATCAGCTTCTTTCAAGAAACAGGTCACAAGGGAACATCTACACACTGGCTTTGCTAGGCTCAACGCCATCTGGAAACAGTGAACGGAGTTGGTTTGGGACATGTCAGTGTATGAAACTGCAATGTGCTCTTATGTTGATTCTTCTTTGTATTTGCATTATTCCTAAATAAAACTATTTGTTTTAAGTTTAAACGTATTTCTGTATTAAAAATATCCCTGTATATAGGCCCATATGACCTTGCCAAAGAGGCGGACAAATGTTTTGATGGCTTTAGGCAACATTGACCTGCTGATTCCAGATCTTGACGCTACCCTTTGTCATCCTTGAGCAATTTTTATTTGGAAAAGGGGATAAAAAAATAACAGGGTTAAATTGTAAAAATATCATATTAGCAAAGGATATAGTGCTGATCCTCATAGACTTTGTGGGTCTTATTGTATAGCAAATAATAACATTTAATCCAGGAGTCCTAGGTATAATCCAATATAAAACATTTACACACTTTACCCCTATTAACACCCCTTCCCTTATAAGGAGATCACGAGTGCCAAAGTGGCATCATCAAGATTTCGAATCAGCGTGTCAATTATTGCAAAGAAACCATCAAGACATTTTGTGACAAGGTCTACGCAAGGTAACTATACTAGGCATGCCTAGTTTGTATCTTCTTGTAAAGTCAATCCACAAAAAGGAAATATCATCAAATAAAGACTCAAGGACTCTCGAGCTATTTTTTAAAAACACATGTTTGCTGTGACAAAACCATTGTAAAGTCCTAAAGCGTTCCATTCTGGCCAGACTTCACGTGACAAATGTGCCAGGTGAAGATGTCTGTCAACAACTTTGGTGAGGGAAAATGGCGACAACTTAAGCTCGGGATCAAATCCTCCAGGGAATAATATAGTATGAGACCAGGTACACATTACGACTGTTTGGTTGATACACAGCAATGCGATAGTCATGATACTCGCTTATAGGGTATCAAAATCCGTCTTTGTCCTGTGTAAATATCCATTTGTTATTAAATTTGATCATGGTCATATGAAGTTACCATAGCCAACCTAAGGGCTGGTTTTCGAGTCAAGCAGTACTCTATACAAAATACAGTGCCTCAAATCCTTTCTGGGCGGCTTGTAATCCCGTCCTAGAAGATCTTTGTGCCCATTGCCATAGGTAGAATGAGTACCTAACCGTTATCAAGATCACTCCTGACGGAAATATACTTCGTACGTAATTCACTTGCCAAATTCCACAGTACAGTTTAAAAAAACATAGTGGAACTTAACTTCTGTGCCCTTTTTTTGTATATTTTCCGATCCAAAAAGAAATCAACAAAGTTCTCTCATCACAAATGATGAACGACGAGCAAAGGTATAAGTGTAATTAGTTATGGGCATGTGGTTTGAAAAAAGGAAACGGAATGTTTTATCGTCGTGCAAGCAATAATGTTCAATCCATTAGATGTCATTGGCACGAATATTAGAACAATTATTCGCATGTAAAAAATGGTGCGGTATTGTGTGTCATTTTAGTTCTGTGTCGTGCTGATACAAGTCCCTTGTGTCTAGTCTACATTAAAGAAAAATACTACACTATTGCCCATAATCTTAAAACGTATTTATCTATTTGAACGCCTCAGTAATCATCTTAGAGTGGTTAATCTTACATAAGAGTCCTCACTACCCAGGGGAAGTGAATCCATGCATATTTTGAATGACATAACAATGCCTTTTGTTTGGAGCTATTAAAAGCCAACGGTCCTGTTTATTTGTTTCCTTGTTCCCTGCTCAGATATCCCTGTGTTACAATAAGCCCCACAGTTTTTTAGAGTGGGTTGTTACCTTTACAACGAAAACTGACACAGAGGTTCCCTAGGCTAGGCTCGTCCAACGTCATAGTCCAATACGCCGAAGAGTGCTTTCACTCCGACGGAAAGGGTGCAAACTATTAAGCCAAAGTCGCTGATTCCTCGGGATTCGTAGAGTAGGGTCTGTACTATCGTCAGACATCCAGAGGTGGTTCATTTGAGGCCACGAAATCCTTCAGGACGACTATGATTGACTACCAGACGAGAGTGATCGCCGACTGGTTAATCTGTGCCGTAACAGCCCTTAAAATGCCAACGAACCTGTCGTCGTTTGTGGAGAAGACATTATGAATCAACGTTTCCGCCAAACTGTAATGGCGGAGATTGCAAATACCCCACGCATAATCGTTCACACAGAGTTTGGCCGACTTCTCTGCGCTATGGAGCACAGAATATTACAGCTCGGACACTGGTAACATGTTGTCTTTATGAACGAAAGCCACAACATAATTCCTTGACCATCAAGATGGAAAGACACGTTCATCAATTACGTGGTGATAACCTCCGAGATGACTGTATTTAGGACTAGACTCAAGGCTCCGTGAATGGTACGGGCCGGATTCAGTATGGAGGGAAACGTCACTGGTGGTGCCAGATTAAAACATGAACGCCGTCGTATACCTGGACCCTTCTGGGAAACCACGTCTGTCACATCAAGAAGGTTTGTATGCAAACAATTTTCGGCTTGCAAGAGACAACGGCCACGCCGCACAGGTCCGCTGTAGTGAGACAATTGATACCCTTGCGAATGCCTATGTGGATCAAATGAAGGCTTTTGAACTCAACATGTAGCACAGTTTCTGCTGTATGGATGCGAGTCCTTGGGTCATCACAAAAGATACTGAGCACACTAAATGCAGTCGCCAATGTCACATTTACAATTACCTGCATAAATCTCTTATTTGAGGAGTGTAAGACTTCATCGAGCATATCCCTAAATCCCTAAAACCCACTTTTACCCACTTTCAAAATTTTGGTGCAAAATCCTCCATTTCATTGGATTTCATCGCGCCAACCAGCCATCCATAACATGCCGAAAGCTTTCACGACACCACAACTCTTCCGTCCAAAGTGCCACTTCCAGGTGAAGACAAAGGCACGGTAGTTTGCTACGTACGTGCATTTCACCCAACGTTTCGCTTAGTATAGCTAGGGGATTTTCAGCTGACCAATGAGTGGTCCGCTAATGGAAAAATCTTCCCTGCCGTGGCCCGGCTACGTGACTTTTCACCCAGAGTTGGGGTTAATAATCAAGAGCGATTTACCGCTGACCAAGGAAGCGTTCTGCTCTGGATAGTTTCATTTTTGAAAAGTCAACATGCGTTGGCCCGCTACGTGACTTTTCACCAAATCTAGGGCGACTTCCCGCTAAACAAGGGGAGGCTTTCCGCTCTGGACTTTTTTTTTTCTGGAGTTTTTTTTATCTGCACTTAGTTCATTTTTGAAATGTTCTGAGAGGGATACCCTCCTATAGTATACGATCTGGTCCCCGGCAGTTTTCTATCCTTAAGGTCACTTCATTAGCGATGGTCCAGTACTAACCTCAACTGACTGTGCGAGTTTGCAGTCAGAAACTGAGCATGATACGTAATCTCTAAAACATATGAATGAACCCTTCAACACCTTATCTTAACCATTTAGGTTTCCCGTTAACCTAACAGTGTCCAACCTTTTCTTGAGGACCCTACGGGTAGTCTCAGTCCTCCCCCCTAAAATATTATTTTCCGTTGGGCCTGTCAAATTTTGCTCTGCGGCCCTGCCACTTGAAAAGGTGACTTTGATTTCTAGTTTACGAGCAGATTACCGTCAGCTTTTTGTACAAAACTCGCTGTTTAAATCGCCGTACCGTGGGCAGGGCACGCACTTGAATTTTCAAAAATGAACTAGTCCCCCAGAGCGGAATGCTTCCTTGTTCAGCGGGAAGTGCCGTGGTCCTTCTTTTTGGAAAGGTTCGCTGCCGTGAGCCGGCTAAGGTTGCATGCGTTCTGTATTCGTCACCACTCTGTTCCCCGGGAATCACACCCACTGAAGCTTCTTTAAAAAAATGTTGGCCACCTGCCGGTTCGCAACCAACTTAAAATAGGGTTAAGGAAAAACATCATGTATGAAAGAGTGCCGGCCCTGCCCCCGGTTTTCTGATCGCAGACCCACACCGGTCGGATGTGGGTCAGGTATGACGCGGTAGAAACGAGGGTGCCATTTGGGCGCCCAGCTGCCGGGGACCAGAACGTATACTATAGGGGAGTAGTTCCGGTTTTTGCACGGATGGCCCGGTGCGTGGTTTTTGGTGCTGACGGCTAGAGTGTTTTGCGCCACCTTTTCTGATAGCCGGCAGACGGGGGGCGTTTTCCCACTAGTAATGGATTTTACCGAGAGCGGCGCTCTCCGCTAGAGGAGCTAGAAATGTACTGGGTTGTCCCGTATGTGCGCATCTGGATTTTTGTCTAGGACGCTTTCGGTATCGTTACATTGAGTGGTACTAAAAAAGTAGACATGCGCAGGCCAAAAGCCGGCTGCGCGTGTCCAATAGTTCGGGCCGGTTCGGGACCAGAACGTATACTATACATGGTCGGGCCACTGTAGTGGGACTTTGAAAAATGACAGTCCGGAGCGGACCAGTTACACCACATGTAGGTCGGCGCGATTTCCGTTTAAAGATCAAGGAAGCCGACCTGCCTCTCTGGCTTTTTTTTTTTTGGCTGTTGGATCTAGAGCCATTTCTCCCGCTAAAGACCGAGGCAGGGGTCCGCCTCTGGACTTAGTATTTTTTCAAAAGTCCCCGGAGCGACAATTACACCATGTACCGCGATTCCGGCTAAAGAACAAGGAAAAGCCGACCGCTCTGGACTTAGTTTTTTTTTTCACCCCTTAACTCTGGCTGTTGGATCTAGGGGGCAAATTTCCCGGCTAAATACCCCGATGCAGTGGTCCGCTCTGGACCGAAGCCAGACGCTACAAACCTACCCGCTAGGATTCCGGATTTCCAGGTCGATTCCCAACTCAAGGTAATCAATTTTTGTTCTTTTTTCTTTTTTTCGCACTACATTTTCTCACGTGATAACTTCACGTGAGACCGTCACGTGATACGCGGGCACGTGACCTTAGTAACCGTCAAGTGAGGGGGTCAGTTAGCCGGGTCACGGTCAGGGATTTGCGAACGGGTAAAGGTTAGTGGGTGGGACCGATTCATGCAATAGGCCAAACATTACGGTAAACAGCACGCGCCTTAACAGGCGTTGCGGTGCCACTTAGTTACCGTCAGTGAGGGGGTCAGTTAGTTAGCGGGGTCAGGTCATGGGGGTTGCGACCGGTTAAGGTTAGTGGTTTGGGACCGATTCATGCAATAGGCCCACAATTACGGTATAAAAACAAGCACGCGCCTAAACAGGCGTGCGGTCGCCCTTCGTAGTTACCGCCAATGCAAGGGTCAGTTGCCCGTTAAGGGCAGGGTGGTTGCGACCGTTTGTTAAAGGTCCGGGGCTAGAGCACCCTAGAAGTTAACCGGAACACACACACCTGGCCCGGCTAGTAGGAAAGTTTTACCTGCCGTGGCCCGGATTGGATTCCAAGGTATTAAAATTATAAAAATGCAATCATTGTTTTCAGGTAAGTATCAGATGGCCCAGTCGGATGCGACGACGGACCAGCACGCTAGGATTCCGGATTTCAAGGTTCGGAGTTCTCAGTCAAGGTAAGTAATGATTTGTCTTTCTTTTTGTCATACATTTTTTTGTACGCCCCGTTCCTTGGTGGGAGGGGAAATGCCTGAGGGTGGGAGTTATATTTTTCGCTTCTGTTTCTTCTCCGGACCACGGTATGTCGACTGTTCAAAAATAAACTAAGTCCAGCGCGGCCCGCTTCCTTGTTCAGCGGGAAGTCGCCCAAGATCTTTTGGTGAAAGTCACCTAGCCGGGCCCGTATTGTAGACATTTTCAAAAATAAAATAAGTCCAGGCGACCGCTCCTTGTTCCGCGGAAAGTCGCCCCAGATCTTTTGGTGAAAAGTCTCCTAGCCTAGCCACGGTATGTAGGTAGCCAAACTTTCAAAATAACTAAGTACGAGCGTACCGCTTCCTTGGTCAGGGGTAATCGTTCAGGTATTAACCCCACTCTTGGGTGAAAAGTCACGTAGCCGGGCCACGGGCAGCGCCAGCGAGATTTTTCCTGTAGCGGACCACTTCATTGGTGCTTAAAATCCCCTAGATCTACTAAGCCGAACGTGGGTGAAATGTCACGTACGTAGCCATTTGCAAAAATTGAACTAAGGTCCAAGAGGCGGACTCGACTTTCCTTTTCAGCGGAAAGTTCGCTCCTAGTGAGTCGTTTCGGTGAATGTGAAAAGTAACCTAGCCCGGCCACGGCATTGTTAGACCTTTCCTTGGTCTTAACTGGAAGTGGCCGTGCGATTAAGAGGAGCGGTCCGACTGAAGGCTTAGTCAAAAAACGAATAAGTACCAAAAAAATACTAACTCAGGGTAGGGGCGCCCTACTCGAAAAATCTCCAATCTACAGGTTCCATCAACGTGGAAAATTTCCTAGTACGGAGTTAGGTACTAAGGGATCTAAATGGGTCTATTTTGAAAATGTGGTCACTATAAACATGGGGTCATTTTTTCCCGGCGGACGTGCACCTTTACCCAATTTGGGTGGTCCCCCCCTCCTGGGTGGGGCACGAAGTTTATACTATGGGTCAAACTTTGCCAAATTGGTAAGAAAAATGACAAACTGAGAAATGATTTTAAAATTATGTATACTAATATAAAAGATAAGGAATTTCATAATTTTAGCCGACCCTACACTGTTTACGGATGTTCAAACAAATAGCCGTCAAAATCTGGGTTTTTATGATTTTTTAGAAACTATGTATTCATGTAATGAAGTTTGGATCAAATATTTAGGTTGTACAGGCTGTCCCAAAAAAAAAAGTTAACACTCGGGACACAAGGAATTTGTAACAAATAAAGTACGAATGGGTCTTTGTTTGGTATGCTTAAGGCTAACTAAATAAGCGTTTATTGCCGGTTATTTCATTTCAATGCGATATAGAACAAAAGATGTGCTTCGTAAAGAAGAGAGTACAAAATCGGATTGGTCAGATTTGCAATAGTAACATTGTAGATTGTGTGAAACATGATTTTGTAACAACAATTGGGGTATGATTGTGTTATTGATTGGAAATTGAACTTATTGAAGAATATGACAACACTCTCAATTTTATATATCATTAAAATAACAAAATTAAAAAAAGCAAAAAACTAAAAAATTTTCAAAAAATTAATCAGTCAGTTTAATTTCATTGGCAGAATTAGTCTAGCAATCGCTCAAAATACACAGAATGTTAAACAACAAAGAACCAAATAATCAGACACTTCCTTATTGCGATTCCCAATAATCTATGATTTTATAGCAGAATAACAACAAAAACCACGAAGAAACAAAAAAGAAATGAGAAATTATGTAATGAACCTACAGGGACTTAAGAAGAAGGCGAATTGGACAGAAAGAACCAGTGGAGGCCATACAGATCCACGGACAGGCTGGCAAAATCTCAAAGCATCAAGCCAAACAGTATCTATTAATAGAAGAGCAGTTGTGGTAGATCCAACAATGTACATTTGGTAAACACGGTGGCAGGGATCTCGAAGTCTGTCATTAATAGAAAAAACACTGCAAATCTATGTTTTCTTTAGATGAAACGAAGGCGTGCATACGAAAGCCAATTGTATTATGTTGCCTACATGAATCCAAGTGCTCTAAGGCAAAAATCGGACCACGTTGCTTTTGCCTCTCATAATTGATGAAGCATAATTCTTTTGTTTACGGTATTTCACCACAAAACTTGTATGGAAAAAAATAAAAAATTGTTTTTGGCTTTAAGAAAATACCAAACCAAAGCCCATGCGTACTTTCTTGTTATCAAAATGCCTTTGTCGCGAGTGTTAACATTTTTGGACAGCCTGATAGGTCACGGCTTTCCAAAAATATATGATTTTGTTACTTATTTCTAATAGTTTACGATTATTACAATTAAGATACGCCATATGGTATTCTCACAAA
>JAMKCH010032111.1:0-17179 GCA_023653785.1 Ophioderma brevispina | reverse complement strand
GGTCTTTTAGTTGAACACTCTGCTTAAATTGCCTTGCGGTAGTTAAATGGCATAATAAACATGTCAGAATTAAAAAGCTGGCCAATAGGGATCAGATAAGTTATGAACAATTTTATCTTATAAGGAAACATCGCATTTATTTGCTTTTGTTTCCACCAATATGAGTTAAAATCATCACTATTTGGCCACCCTATTTGTGTTTTCTGGAGAGCGAAATAAAACTAATAATATGCAATGAAAATCATGCTCTTCAGACTAGTTGATTGCACACCAACCCACACTTGGCATTTTGCGATTGAGGGTTGCGTTTGCCTTATGGAGTCAAAAACGAGCCCCAAGAATGACTTTTAAAATTACTGGCCATATTTTCACCCATTCATTAGTGTGTCTAGTTGTCAACAGATAAAAACACTGGTGATTTTATTATGGGAATGTAATTCAGGACTCATCAAAAAAACCACGCCATCCTTGGAAATAGAATAATAAGCAGGATAAATAGAAATCAATAGATTTTTCTGAACATACAACTTATCATGTAATGATTGCAATTTTTTGATCATGTGGGAAATTCAGGAAGCCCTTTCTGGAGAAAAACACTGATCTTTGGTAAAGTTCGGGCTACCTTCCCACTCTTAATTTGTTTTCTAATTAAGATAAAACATTCAATGCCTCCATGATAATGGTTTGTTAGTCAGGGGTGGGTGGCGGTGAGAGCAAGGGGAAAGGATAAGCACCTCTAAGCAGAACCCTTTCTCCCTCTTGCCCCCTCCACGATAGAAAGGTTATGTACTTATTCATTTTTCAATTCCCCATTTACATTGTTGTAAACCCTTACCCCATCTGAGTTCCCCCTCAATTGAATCATCTAGTTAGACCACTACTCCATGGCCAATTGACAAATTAGCCTTTTTTTTTACCCCAAAACCCCCTTTTATTTCAGTACAGTGATGAGGACACAGTCACGCTGGCATGCTTTATTTTCTTTTCGGCATGAAAAACACTGGTGCAGCGCTGACCTCTCCAGTTGGTAGAAAACATTTGAAACAACTTCGTTTTGGGGCTAGTAAATACGTTGTTTCATTTTAAAAATATTGCAGAACTATTTCTAAAATTCTACTTCATACCTCAGAGGGTATAATTATTAATTATAATTGATAGTTTGGGGTGAAAAACAAGGATGCAAAGTGAAAAAAATCGTTTGTTTAAATAATGCGTTGGTCTTGACAAATTCAGAAGCCCACATCATTTTAAGTTGACCAAATCATAAAGGGACATCTTATCTGTAAAAAAGTCTGTGCAAGTGAAGCCGTATCTGTGGGAGAAAGCGAAGACCACGGTTAGTTGCATAGATTGCCGTTTGAAATGAATTTCCCCTATACTTTAACATGGCGAAAAACCACTGATTTGCACCGTTTCTGTGTGGGGAATCAAACAAAGAGCCCAGGAAGCGTGTCTTTTGTGTTTTGTGAGAATCCATGCCTTCTGACCTCGTACAACAATTTCTACGGTTATCAAGTGTGTCACTGTGACCTCAGTACTGACTGATATGACTACATCTTGTTTTTAAATCACAATTGACCTATATACATGAACCATTGAGACCTCATCTAGCAGCCAAAACCATTTTATAGCTAACCATAATAATTTGATAATCATAAAATGTAGCTTTTAATGAGGCACTACCTGATCCTGCAACCAACCCACCTCTTGTCACCATAAAATCTGAGATTTTGTGTTGCCATTTGAAAACCTGTATTTCTCATTCCACCTGCAAATAGTTTTGACTGGCTTCTTTCCCATTATGGATGTTACAGGCTCAAATATGGTTTGTTATGGGAACTGGAAATAGTTAGCATAGTATTCTGTGGGCGATTGTAATGACAAATTTAGCTCACATTAAATGGCATGTCAGAAAAATATGTTGGTAACAGGTGGGGTACCTTTAATTGTTGAAAAACAAATGGCTAAACTAAATAAAACTGTATAATCATAAACTAAAGCTTTAATTGTTGAAACAAACACTTGCATATATAATTCAGAATTTTTAATGGTGCTCTTTAATTAGCTATGCATTTGGCTTCAACAACTTATCCTATGGTCCCCATCAATATACCCAGGAGTTTTCCCATAGCAACAAGTTAAGAATACATCATTAAAATGTTTTTCATTTTGGCAAACAAACTGTACATGTTTTCCCCTCCATCTGATTGTATTACGCTACTCTCTTACATGTACCCTACTTATTTTCACAGAGGAAATCATTTTGCACCACCGTGGCATGTCACACTTCTGTAAACTGCTTCAGAGAAGGTAGCTGCCAACCTTTATTTCAGATAGCTGTATTCCTCTATTTATATTAAACACTTCCTGGCTTTAAAGGGTTTGTGTGTCTCTAGCCTCATCCCTAAATGACTTAAGGGGAAATCTAGTTTCAGAAATGAGTGGCTATTCACTAGCTCATCACATAGTTCATGATTAATATAGGAATGACATATATGAACAGTGGTTCAAATTCCCCTGTTAGCAATTGCAAAATGCTACCCATTTTGAAGTAGCTGCTACACAAATTTAGGCTTGTATAGCATTTTACACAATGCTTGCTAAATATAAAAAATTATCCCATTTATGATTGAAATTGCAAAAATGACTATACAAAATTTGTTCAAAGGGAATTTGCACACGTATATGAAAATATTCAGAATGAAGTAAACCTTTCAAAAATGAATCAAATTTACAGAGTTCAAGTTCATTCATGCCGTTACATGAGGTCAAAGGTCAACAAAACTTTAATTTGGGCTTCAGTGAAATACAAAAGTTGCTCCTCATTTTTCACTAGCTTGCAATACGCAGCTAATAATAAGAATTAAAACATGTGTTAGTAGGCAAGTAGGTGAAAAAACCTATGAAAGAGATTTTTTTATTGATTTCGGGTTGCAATAGCACAGGATCCATTAATTTTGTTAATTTTCCTGTGGGAGACTATGACCCCCATTATAAAAATACAAAATAAAGAGAATCGACAAAAATGGCCAATTAGGGTTGGGTAATACATATCATGAATTACTATTGGTCCAAATTTGAATTAAAAAGCTCTACTAGAACCTGCTTTTTCCGGAGCAACTTTTTCACAAGCGAAAAAAGTTATGCTGTTATGATCTAGAAACCTTAATTAAATTCCTAATTATGCTAATTAGTAACATGTTTTCTTTAAAACTTAAATTTGGTGATTGCATGAATTATAGTTAAATTATGTAATAACAAAATTTCTATAAATAATCATGTTGTAGGCTAGAAATTATTTATTTTGTCATGTCTTAAATATTGCAGGGTGAGGGAAAACTAAATAAATAAATAGTAAATATAGCGCTTGAAAAAGAATAAAAAACATAAGAAATGCCACGTTTGTTCGCGAGACCACGAAATTGACTTTAATTGATCATAAAATGGGAACGGAATGTCGATTTTCACCAAATAAAACAGGGAAATAAAGCTAAAAACTGTAGCAATGTAACAAAATAAGCCCATGGCAAATGGTAACACACCAAAACTTTTGAAACTAGATTTCCCCTTAAAGGGAAATATTTATTGGCATTGAACAATATTGCCGACAGCGGTGGCGGCCAAGCCTCATTCATTATAGCCAATCACCAAAAATGTCAAAAGAAATTACAGCAATACGGAGTGCAAGCACAGACAATTTGGGGCTTTGATGGGGTCGGTCATGGGTATTCCCGTGACCTACATACAACCTCGTCCTCGTTCGTTATTAAATTATACAAAAAATTCAGGAAATTAACCCCTCGTGGAGTTGAGTCGTCAAATCCAACGGTTTTGGAATAAGAAATATTCATTAACATATAAACAGTCGAATTTTGTCAGATTTCGACTTTTTGTGGTTTTAAAAACAATGGCGACATCTGAAATTGGGGATTTCTGGCCGCCCTCCCCTGTAGAGAACACTTATAATGAAATACCCCTAATTAATAAGACCTAACATGTGGTTTTCATGGTCATTTGAGTATTTCTTGCAAAAGAAAACACCATTTGCATGTTTAATTTCCATAGAAGTACGATGATTTTAAGGAAGCCACCATGGTATGGATTTACACATCGTTCTTACCAACAAGCCTTGAACCTTCGCTCAGGAGTATCCTTTGTTTGCTCACGAAGTTCGCAAGGAAGGATGAGGTTGTTTTTTTGTGTGGGCAGACTGGTGAAGTCACATGATAATTTTGATGCTTTATTTTGGCAAGGCGTTGCAGCCTTGTAAAGAGAGCACAGGGAATAAAAGATGGCAGCTTCCATAATTGCCTGTACAGTCTGGTAATTTGTCAGATAACTTTTTAGCATTTTCTTTACAGAATATGCCATATTGTAACATTGGAAAAACGCCTTACTTTAGATATTTCATATGTTTTCTGATACATAAATTCCTTTAAACATTTTATATTTTATCTATCTGACTTGTTGATAGTTGCATGTATGCACTTAGCCTCTGCATGCACATATTTCAATTTACTTATTGATCTAATTCGTGTATTTTATATTTTTGTCGTAAACGGACAAAAATTAATCACATGGCTGGGCACGTAATTAATATGAACAGTTGCTCGTAACATCAATTCATCATCAGCAAGTCCAAGAATCA
Organism: Ophioderma brevispina; assembly: GCA_023653785.1. Classification (NCBI taxonomy): domain Eukaryota; kingdom Metazoa; phylum Echinodermata; class Ophiuroidea; order Amphilepidida; family Ophiodermatidae; genus Ophioderma; species Ophioderma brevispina. The sequence continues at coordinate 12,531 of JAMKCH010032111.1, read as the reverse complement.
ACTGAAATTTGAAAACAATTTTTCTTTTTTTAAACTTTTTCTGTTTTATCAACATAAACAAAACTGAAGTTGCCAAGGGGGTTCTTGAATGTACCTTACCAGTTCAGATGTTTTAGATGAAAAAAAAAACAATTCTTGGAGGGGTACCCCCTTCAGAATGTCTGTGTTGTTGTAAAATAATTTAATAATAAACACTTGCAAAAGCGTACTGCATAAGTATGCAAATTCATGAATGAAGGCATTAAAGTTGACCCTGATGCCATGTTCATCAGTAGTTTGAAATTTGATTTTTCATGAAAATGAAGCAGAAAAAAATTTGGATCCCACTGGTGAGTGGGTAACTGTGGGCCAACTACCCAAGGCCATTACATGCAAAGATGGGCAAAAAAATGTGTGAACGTAATGAGGTGGAAACAGCGGGCAATTATGTTTTAGGTTAACATTTTGACCACTGATGACACACAGATACACAGAAAGACACACACACTACCATTACAAAGCAATCCCTACGTCCCTCTTGCAGATGACAAAAAAAATGGACAAACAATCTAAACCTGGGAATTGCAATTGAAAAAAAGAAATTCAAAATACACAAATTCCAACAGCCAGCGGTTTGAAAAGTTCATTTATTATGACAAATCCAGAATAAAACAATAATTTTCACCGCGCGGCACAGTTTAACAACCGATTGGAATATTTCGTCCACTAGCTACATCCTGTGTACATTTTACGAAATTTCATTGCGGGCAAACATGATTTTCTTTTAAAAAATCTAGTTTCCACGTCTTTCTATGGAGAGGGACATATAGAGGAGCTTATTATACATACAAGTCGTGTGATGTTTGTAGGACTATATGACAAGATTTCCTGCAATGGACTCTTGTCTGATTTTGCAGAGATAATAGCTCGCAGATCCCCTACTTATATCAGTTGTCAAATTGTTGTCACACTGCTTGAACTTGTTCTCTAAAAATAAAAGACAATTTGGCAGGGTTTTGAAACAGCCGTGGATTCAAGGTAAATCATTCTTGGGATCAGGGATGGTCCTACTCTCCCCTCTCTCAATAAGTGCAATGGTGTGGTTCTCTGATTTCGAAAGCATAGCACTTTCACATGCGTTGACATATAAACAACTGGTTTGTGCCTCCATAAAGCCATGATGAATGAAAAATAACAAGGCTCACATACAGAATCAGGTGAAATACCAACAAAGTGGTTTTTAAAAAACATCAACAGTGGTACCCCGATTGAAATATGGCTTTGGAGGGGATGCATGGTACTTGCTAGACACGATAAACTTATTGATACAACAAGGTATCCCATGTGAATGATCGGTCTTACTTATATGTATGATACACACAATTTTTTTTTTTTGTTTTTAAAAACCCGGGTATATAGAAGGCTTGATCAGCGAACGCCGCATCGTCTAGGACTGGAGGCCCTGTGGGTGGTGTGCCCTGTGTGGTGTGATCGTAATTCCATCTTGCAATGCACAAGGCTAATCAATTACAAACTCGAGTGAGTGTTTTGTGATGTACTACTAGTGTCAGTGAAAGCACAAGATTTATATTGGATAATTATCAGTAATACACATGTCTATTTTTGTTTCTTGAAATGGAAATAAATTGGAGGTGTTTTATTGGGTTTACTGCAAAGGGAATGGAGTGGGTGAAATAGAGGCCACATTAAAAAAAGATAATCACACAAATTCCTATTAAATTCTTACCCAAATTCCTACCATTACACAAATTCCTACTAATTCATGAATTATGCAAAATGTGATTCCTAAAAAGAGTAATGTGCATGTACACTTAAAAGGCAGACTCAGCCACTTTGAAATAAATTGTTTGTATTAAAAGGTGGGTGACCCGATCATGATCCAAATTTTCATGTTTTATCCTTCACATAGAAGGAAGTATATTACCAAAACATCTGATTACAAATTTCGAGTTAAATCGGCCCTCAGTAGAAGCAACTAAAATTTTGCGGTTCTCAGCTTTTGCACTCGCCATATTCAAAGAATATAATCTGTGGGCTGCTCCATGACCTTGATGCACCTATGACACAAGTTTGGTTCTAATTGAACCTCAACTTGTCAATTGAGGTCAATTTTACATTCTTAAACAGCTGTGAAAATATTTAAGTAATTTCATTGGCTGATGCCCAGGTTCAATTTGACAATTTTGAACCCAGGTTGTATGCGCTGCGTATTGACGTTATTTTTAGGTTGAAGCGCTCGCGTCATACTGCGTTTTGTTACGTTCGCGCATGCCTGCCAACATTGCGTCTCGTTGCGTATGTTCGTTGCATTCAACAGGTTGTTTGATTGTTGTCACTGGGTGGTGGCAGTCCTTCTTGTTATATTTAAGCTGTAAAGTATTGTGAAATTGGGTTAAAGATGACCTTAAATTATAAAGCTGTTTAAGAATGGGAATAAAATGATTTTGGGAACCGGTACTCTCTTTACGACGAATTGAAACCGGCGACACCGTTATTTTTGTGTGGAAGAACTCGGCCTCTGACCTCGTTCACTTAAAAATAATGGTATCGCCTTGGTTTCAATTGGCCGTAAAGAGAGTACCTACCTGTTCCCAAAATCATACCTTTATTCTCTAAATTGAATGGGCAACCTCGGGAACAAATTGCAAGTTTAATTTTTCTTAAGTCAGGGGATGAGGCTATGGATCATAAAATGCCCCTTTACCTCATCTTTTGTCTGATTTAATATTCAAGGTTCTTCCATATCATCTAAAATACACAAAGATACAATATGCAAATGACATGGAGAAAGTGACAAAAAGGCCAGAAATGGTCCTTTCCCTTAAAAACAATTGCATAAAAACATAATATAGGTCTAACACATGCATTTAATAAGAACAAAATACAATCTCCCCTGTTTTAATGATTTTGACATTATGAGCAAATTTTTGTATCACAGTTGTCTTTCAGAACACTGCGTAGTAATGTCTTTCCACTTGCAGACAAAAATACAAACTGATGAAATTCTTCCAAAGAAGATTGAATCTCTATAAGTGATAGACACACAAACTATACTATACTTAGGCCAACAAGTTCAGATGAGATCAAAATCTTGACTATCTTCAGGCAAGTCAGGGGGAATGCAGAAGGGAAGGAAAAGGTTATGGATTATTAACCTTTTTAACTTTGGGGAATTGTTTTCTCTTGTACAGTTGTACTAAATGGTGCCTTTTACACAAGAAATTTGCTCTAAAATTCTGCTCTCTCAAGAATTTCCCCTTCTCCTTCCCTCAGCATTTGTTTACTCTCAGCATGTAAAATAATCTTGACATTAACCAATTTCTCTCTCAAAAAAATCCCAACATGTGAAGTCACACCTACAGCTTCAAAATGCTTTGGCTATGCTAATAAATCAATCTTTGCTTGAGCATTTCACTCTTGAAACCATTATTTCAAGAGTGAAATGACCCACTGATTTAGACTAACAACATTTCATAATTTCCCCCATGAGTATGCTCACCACATGCGGTATGCAGGTATGAAGCTTGGTTTCATGCAGCACAGCTAATCTATTCAAACCTTTCATACTATCAACCTGATCTATTCAAACCAAATTAGTGCAGAATACAATGTATATCCCCTGACCGTTATTAAAGTACCTGTATGCCCTAAACCGCAAACACTTCAGTCAGTAATTGTGCGCTGGGATGCATAGAGCTAGCCAACTGTTGCAGTTTCATGCCCTATGTGGTTCTAGACATGTACAGCAATTGGCTTTGGCTTTCAAGCATCACTGCTCTTCAATGGAGCCATTAAAAAGGCTCAACATTTGTAATACCACCCAATGTACTCAATATTACAAATTATAATCTATTTATAATACGGCATATGGAAGCAGCAAGCCTGCTAGCAAAACATTTGGGTGAATCTGAAAAAAGGGTTCAGGTGATACCAAGCATGGCAGGTCATTTTGAATACAACATGCAATTAATACAGGTAGGACGTCAGGAATTCGGTAGCATAAAATTCTACCTTTTTTGGGGGGGGGTAATGGTTTCTACAAGCTAAACTGATGTAAAGGTTAATGAATGGCTATTACATGTTCTTGTTTTAAATGCATTAACAAATATAATTGCAGTTTGGTTTGAGGGGAATAATGGCATTAGTGCCACAGGTGCAAGTGTCATTATGAGTTTGTCAAACTGCAGTGTGATTTTATGAAAGCCTCTACATACTTCAGATATATAAGCAAAACCTTATTAACTAAATGGTTTATTTTTCTAAATCAGTTATTTGTTACACCAGTGATTACTTTAAGGCAGAAATTTTCAACTTTGTTTTGAACCACCTAATAATTGTAGCTTAAATAACACTCTGCTACTTTCTACTTTTCTATTTCACAAGCATCAAGTTTCTAAAGGAGACAGAGATATGAAAAAAATGCTTAAAAATGGGACATAATGTGCATAAGCTGACATGCTAGCTAAACTGATTAAAATGACCTACAGAAACAGAATCCCCTCACTATTTGCACACTTATACCACCTAAATTTTCTACATCATCTCTCCTATAATGCCAGACAAAATCCTGGTTTACCCCAATGAATACAAACTTCTACCATTCAACTAGCTTGGACAAACAGAACTGGACGAACCCAAAGGCAGGACCCTCACGAGTATCACTGTCAAAAACACAACCCACAACTCACTGCCATGTTACATTGCAATTTGGCATATTTCTCAACTTAAATTGAGATGATTTTGGTTCCCCCCAAGTTTACAGATATAATTGCAACAATAACAGTCATCCTGTTCATTCACAGACTCTACCCATAATGCATGCAGATGCCACTGATAAACCCTTTCCCAGTAATATGAAAACGAGGTCAGCATTTATTGGTATTTCCCCCCTGATACAATTGCAACACAAAGCCGCTAATCTAGCCCACGGCAATAGTCAGCGATGTTCTGTACATTGTATTGTACATTATCAGAACCTTAAATGCCGAAATCTTGTCTCAAATTTTTTTCTTGCCCATATGCAAATTCATATTAGATCTCAAAAAAATATGCTTTTTGCCATAATGGAATTAATGTTGGTCAGATGAACTTCACACTGTTTTACTCTAAAATGAATCAACATGCTACTATTTAAAGCTTTTTTAAATGACATAGCCAAGTTCTTTTATTTTTACTTGTTGTAAGTTGGTTTGTCTTGTTCTGATGTTTTTTTCATTTTTTTAATTTTTTTAATTTTTTTAATTTTTTTAAAAAATATAAAATCATGCATCCATCAGTATATCAAAATATTTGTTCTCATTTGCATAAACCCCTATTTGATGATGTTAGGTTTCTATGGGGTTGGTCATGTTTGCAGCAGACAGACAAACACTGGCATTTTTCTAAGTGGATTGGATCATGTACCTAGAGCGTAGTGCGTGTCCAATCATCTTTGGGCCCCCCCCCCCGATTAACCGGAGTAGTATCGGATTTGATTCAAATGAAAGGCCGTAAAATTTTTCTCGTTGTTGTCCTGAAATTCGAGCCCTCAAATCCATTTCATTCCCAAGATATAAACAAAAAAATGCTGTTTGTATGGTTACCCATCAATAATTAGCACAGTATTGAATAGGACTTTGCAACATGCTTATTACGTTTACCATCAAAAATAGCAATTTGTTTCCCACGGTAAATTGATGGGGTGTATGTGCATTTGCCAGGCTCTCATATCAAGTAGAGAACACAATACCTATAAATCGGAACAAGACCTTTAACAAACATAAGCTTTCAAACGATACTCAATTACAAATTATACCACTTGTTCCCCCCGCGAGCATTGTATAGGGAACAACTTACACTATCCCATGATGTAATAAGTATATAAACACAACTGCTGTGAGCTTCTCTATTGCAGAAAATGTCATCAACTAAGTTCACCAGAGCATGGGTTGATCCTTTAAGTACACTTCATGATTCCGTCAACAACAGTCAAAAAGCTAACCTTGAAAAATTTCCAAATTTCACGCTTGGATGATGTGCTTTTGTATTATGAGCCGGGGGGAAGAGCATTTTTCCTAGAATCATTGAGACATGGGTCCCATTTTACCCAAAACTGCATTGTTAAAAAGTCAAAATTTTTTTGGGGCTCTATTTTGAAAAATAGTATATATTTAAAGCAAAATCCTTAGAAATTGGTTACCATTTCTCTACCAAATTGACCTTAGAAATTGGTAAGCCCGATTGTATACTCACCACTTGTGCACGCGATGATCGCGGATGCGAAGAACTTTGACCCTGATTTTTTATTGCCTCGGCGAAAGAATGTCTATCGCGCGATGGATTTTGGGGCTTCGCGGAGAGTTGAATTTGTTCAACTCTCAGCGATATCGCAGCCGCGAAAATTCTCTGATTGGCTGTATTTGGATCCAAGGTCGGGCGATGACATCATGAAAACCAAGAGGAACCTGCCCTTAAAAATATCCCTATAGGCCGATATTAACAACAATTACTGCATATGCCAATTTTAAAAGCTATGGATGTAGTGCGAAAAAATAGTATGATCCCATGAGGCATTATTATTTTTTGAAGGATTCGTAAAATGTTTTGGCGTTAGTGCGAAATATTTTGTTTTACCCAAACTGTTCTATTCTGAGCTCGCATCGCCATGTGCATGTATGGCCCCACCCATGTACAATGTAGTAGACTCAATAAATGGTTCATAAGCAAACTGAGCATTTAACAATGGTAAAAGTCATGCAAAGACATCTGGAAGATGTGCAAAACTTAAATGTAAACAATACAAAATAGCTCCAGAACAACTGTACTTTATTTGCCCAAGAAGTCAACTTCATATTGGCAACATCTCCTATATTACTGATCAAACAGGCCTGGTAACAATTTTTATAACTTTGACCTAGTATAGTAAATAATATCGATCTTATTGTAGTTTGCTAGATCTCTTCGGGGACAATCCAGAGCTATTATATCACAAATACGGATGGTATGTAAGATAATCTCTAAATTGTATGACCAAATTGTCAACTGGCAACATTAGTTTTCGATAAAATAATACTGACACAACTTCCTCGAGCTGAGACATTGTCGCTCGGAGTATACAATGGACTTTTAGCGCCCCGCCACGGGTATTGCGATGTAAATTTTCATCGCAGCATCACGCGATGAAGCGATCGTGGAGTATACATGTACATCGGGATTTATACTAGGCGTGCGACTCCTCAGCTGCACAATCCCCAACCAAACTAAATTTTAACATAAAGTTAAAAAAAAGTAAAAACATTAAAAAAAAAAAAAAAAAAAAAAAAAAAAAAAAAAAAAAAAAGACAAAATTATGAACTGGGGAATTTGAGAGAGAGAGATTGATTTTGTATTTATGAACCCTCACTCACAAATCATACCAAAATTGCATTAAACGATAATACTAACACAAAAATTGTAAATGGACCTGAATTAATGCTGTTATATTGCCTAACTCATTTTAAAGTTCCCTCTCCCATTATAAAATTGTAATAATTCCACAATGCACAAATCCTTCAACCTGAGACTGCTCAGTTTATATGACAAAAATGTTTTCAAATGTAATTGTTTTCAACACAATGAGTACTACCCATGTGATTGGTCCTAAAGGACTTATGTGAACTTTAGCCAATCAACAACAAGATAGGAAAGTGGTCGGTAGGGGAGAGGGAAAAAACCTAAAATATTGAAGCAATTCTCTGATCATTGAAATGATGTATGGTGTACATGTTATCAGCAAACCATAGAGCTGGAATATTAAACCAAGAGGAGAATTGCGTGTATTAGGAATAGACCAAGCCCGTAACCGATTACTCTCACACACAGCGCGCGGTGGTTGTTGCTCTGCGGGAAAGCACGCGGTGTTAGTCACTGTTGGGCGCAAGCACACGCATATTAAAAATCTGTGCGTCACGCATTATGTTACCAGTGTGCAGTTCACCATGTTCCATTGTTGATCGGATGATGTTTCTGCAATAATTATGCGAAAACCAAGCGATTGAAGAAACTATGCTTCTAAAAAAGATTCCTGCATCCCGTAATGCACAAAACAGTTCTCCCGTGCCACTGTTAATTTTGATTAGGAAAAGAGATATTTGAGTCCATGAAATAGCATTGTGGCATCAGTTGTGTTGTTGTTGTTTTCACTAACTAAGTGTGACGAACGTAAAATACTCGAGTTTTTTGTCTCATAAATATGCATAAGGACTTTCCAAATACGTCGATACGTAAACCAAATATGCGTGGTGCCCAAAAATTGTTAATGAAGTGCGTATGTCATTATAATACTTTTGGGCCCCTAGATTTTGGTTACGCCGTTGCGGGAGAATCTTCGGGTCTGGGGTTATATTTACGTCATTGCAGCCAAACACAAAGGTGCATGTAATTATCAGGGGTTTAAACATTCAATCTATACCTACTATTTGTTGAAACAAATACCTTTGTAATAATCATGGTAACTTCTAAGGGGGAGGTTATTTTGAAAGTGGAAATATGGACATCATGCAATCACCCGTTATTTCAGTTCAGGTACAGATTTATCAATTTCAATTTTAAAATCATAAAGAGCATTTAATTTGAGCAAAAAAAAAAATTGTGTGTTGTTTTGTAATGTGGTATTTGTGGCATATTCCATCATAAATATGTACAGCTATGGTGGGCAGTACGGGATTCTTGATTCTTACACCTGAGTGCCATCAAGTGTATCCTGCTTGACTATCAGCACAGTGTTAAGAAAATGCATAGTGTCATCACCTTTCACAGCTATGTTAGGTCACAATTTATACAACATATCTGGTGCGGTTCATTTGTTAGCCGTTGTCATTAAATGAATTTTGCTTCAGCCAGGAATGGTACTGGAAGCACCTGTGAACATTAACTTTTATAAACCTGTATTGTGCTATTTGTGAATATATGTTGACAACATTTTGTGCCATTGCTAGTTCTCACCAAATATTACACAATTTTTTTAGATAGGATTGTCACAGACTACTACCAACATCTTTACCTTTGATTGCAATCAAGTCCTATCCAAACCTCATTCATAAAGACACAGTCAGTGAATTAATGTAGAACTGAACTTGCATGCCTGAGGCTGTGTATTCTGGGTACCATAAATAATCTCAAACAAACACGGTATATTCCTAAATATTGGTTGTGAATAGAAATTATCAAACTGTGCCAGGGGAGTTGCGACTTTTATAGGCTATCGTGAATGTATACGCGGTACTGTATGAAGGCTCTCCATGTATGCCAGAACACTATTAATACAACTACTTCAAATATGTTTTATTTTACATTCATATGTTCATTACAGCTGCACATACAGAAATGCGGGGATAGTACCGTTATGCTTTCCATTTGAATTTCCTGACCACTTAAAGCAAGATTTACAAAAGTGAATTATATAACCCTGTGTTAAGCGATGCTTATGGAACAGGAAATTACTTCAAATTCTAGTGAAGCTAACACAATTGAATTACCCATACAAAATAGTAAAATGATTCATAATCGTCTGATTCCCCAAACATCATCATCTAACACTAGAAACTGAATACAACATGGTGTACCCAAAACTCCACAATTTCTTCACCATGTGAATAACTGGTTCCTATAACTTATGGGTAAGCATCCAATGGAAACCTATTTAATCCTGAAAAAATCCCCAGACCTTAACGTATAAACATTGCCCCTTGAATGTCTCCCAATACACAATTTGGACATAAAAATTCCCCACACAGAAAAACATTTTTTTCTTATTTTGCTGGATGGGCTGGTCAGACGGAGTCTGATATTTAATGAGGGATGCGGACGAAGTCTACTTTGCTAAGCAACACACATTTTTTTTTTTTTATACCAATTAGCGTTTTTTTCTATTGACTCCAGTAATTTTTTTTTCTTTTTTCCTGTGCATATTTCCATTTCCTTCCGCCCCTATAAATAGTTACGATAGTGGAGTGTGGGCAATTTCTACTGGAGTGAGCATTCGGGGAAAAATACCGACTTCATTTACCCAAGTGAAATTTGCCGGGTAGAGATCATTCACGAGTCAATATTGCAATGCAATTGTGGATGACCCCCCCGTTCCCCCCGGGAATGCTATCACGTTATGTAATATTAAACGTTTGTTGATCACGATAGTTCGCGCCCAAAATCTGACGTCCAGGTTTAAGCGAGATGCTTAACTTCAGCTCTTCGCACAAGCATTTATGCTGATGTGGATTTTTCATTCAATCAAGCATTTTGTCAATTTTTACCTTTACTGTAACCACAATCCCAATCCCTAACCCACAGTCCCTAAACACTAACCCAAGCACCCAGAGGATGTTTGAATCCATCCCAGTATCCCACTGCCCATTTGAGAAATTTCAAATAAGGTCATGTGATCCCACGAAAAGTCATATTTTAAAACAAACATACAAACCCTGACTTTGACATTCATTTTAATCCGATCAGAAAGTTTTGGTGGTTCTAAACTTCTTGAACAACTTTATTATTCCTAAGTACTACTTGCCTTGGTGTTTAGTACCTATCTAATCCAACTGACCTAGCTGTGGATAACCCAAAGTGGGAATCCTTTTTTTTTTGTTTGATGTTTCAAAAAATTGCCTGTTGTTGAAAAATATGCTGTTTTCATGAAAAGATGGCCACACCTACAAACAAATTTCCCATTCCCATACAAAATGGAAACTCTCACTTTTTGACCAAAATTGAGGGCGTAGCTAAAAAATATCTGTTTCTGATCATCTTTAGATCTGAGAACCCCCCTGTTTATCAGGTAATACAATTGAAGATGGAAGGCCCATTTTTTTCTCTCTTCACATTGTTCCCTGAAATTTCAGCTTCCAAATCTTCTTTCACAAGATACTGACAAAAACGCTGTCATTTTAATATGTACCAGCCTATTAGCACATTTACAGTGAATAGGGGGCATCAAGCATAAAAAATTGCAAAGTTTGTTCCCCTGGTAATTGTTGGTTTTGTCAGCGTAAGGCTCCCATATCAAGTAGAAAACATGAGATAAGGGACAAAATCAAAAAAAGTACCTTTTAATTTACATTTTGAAGATATTCACTGAAAGTAGCCTTGAAGAAAGAAAGAGAAAAATCACAGAATGTTTTTTTCTGTTGTATAATTCTTCTTAAGAAATCATGTTTAGTCCTAATCGTATATCCTCAAGACAAATCGCCTTAGTACCCTAAACCTGCAGTCACACGTTCCAATCTTTGAGGTGAGTCATGACTACCATTTCAAAACTTGTAAACCTGCACAATCATAACATTACTTCCAATCACAACATAACTCAAAATGAGATCACAACATCTGCACACACTCTTTCAAATTCAGAAATTTCCTAACAGACCAAATGTCACAGCAGTTATCACTGCAGCTGCAGCGCTTTAGAATGAGGGTTGCAACCTGTTTGTCGAGATATACACATTACCCAGCTAGAGCTTGCGGAGGGAAGAAAAAAAAACAAAAGATGAGTTTTAAGTATATCAACTCCCACCTGACGTGGCATTAAGTGTTGCCAAAGTGGACTGGTGAAAAAGATGGGCAAAACCTTTATGTGAAGTCAATTGAGAAAGTAGTGCATGCCGGTAATAGCTCAAACAGAGTTCGCATTATTGTTTAATCAAATCGATGCGTCCCAATTTCAATGACTATGAGGGAGAAAGGGGCCGAGTTGGCCCACTAATCAGTATGGTTATTTCAAATAATGAGTTTGGCAATGGTTAATTTTCTCTTTTCAAAAAGTGTAATCACATTTCTAAGAAATGCCATCTAGAAGACATTAGATGTGAAAAAAAGCAAGGAAATTTGGCCTCAAGCAGAAAAAACAAAACAAAAACAACAACAAAGTGGCTAAACCCCCAAAAATGCCAATAAAAAAGAATTTCCATCTCAAGTTGGTTCAGGTTTCCTATGAGGGCCTGTTAATTTATCACCCCAACGGATTTCCTTAGAAATCCGCATAAGTTAGATGGTTACCCTGGCAGAACAGAACTCTAAAAAAGAAAATCTACCCCACAAGGGCATTGGACTTGGAGAACTACTGGGAGGGATCCAACACTGTTTCATCTGCCTCTATCCATTGCATGGTAGGGATGGTTGGCCAATAAAAGCTTACAATCATCGAACAAAAATATTGGAACACTTGATGCAATATATTGGAACCATTGCCATGTTCACAAATGAGATAGAATTTGGGTAAGTCATAGATCTTTAGAAAGCAGAGGTCTGCCCTTTTACCAAATTCCTTTCCCAACTACCCATCAATCAATGTTGGGGGGCGGCGAAGCTGTGAAACAATGAACGGATAACATTGAATGGGGGAGAGGGGGGTCACCTTTTCCCTAAATAGTCAAATGATCCCACAGTTTTTCGAGGAGGTGGCCCCAATTCGAAAAAATGTGGATTGGAGTCAGAAGGGCATCCTTGTTAATTATTATTTTTTGCTCCACTAAATCCTCATATGCGGCAGTATTACTGTGATTCGATTTGGTCACCTGTAGCGGG
>JAMKCH010032110.1:0-16391 GCA_023653785.1 Ophioderma brevispina | reverse complement strand
GTCAGCAACGTCCACATTGAAAAATTGTTTTGTTTTCAGCACATAAAGGGTAATTATTTTAATTTACTATAATTGTTTTACTTACCTGTATTTGTGAACGTATATCAGCAAAAAAAAAATACTTGATTTTTTGATTTTTTAAAGATTCTCAAATGGACTTCCGTTAGTGCCCAGGGTGGGGGGGTCCCATGGACCCTCACTCATTAACTCATTAACGGCTTGGTCGCTTTAAATTTTTAATTTGGTATCAAAATAACGCTTTAAAGTCAGAAATTACAAAAATATTCGGCGCAAAAATCCCACGCTAAATCTCAGCGCGAAACAAATTTTGAAGGGTCCAGAGAACACCCCCCCCCCCTTGGTCACTTAAGTGTTAAGTGTTTAAAAGTTGTATTAGGCTCTTATAGATATATTAGAGATTGTGTATTGATTGTAGACTTGATTTAAATCTGAATCCCCTTTTGTTGGCGTCTCAATGCCCGGTGTGAAAGCAGACATAGTCCGTTGGGAGTCCATAGTCCAGACTCCATAGACGATAACGGAATAAAGCGTGAAACTTAATGTTGCGTAATATTCACTGAATGATGCCCTGATTGTGGTACGATTAGGGTACACCATGGATACTAAAATTACTGTTGAGGTTCAGATGAAATAAACTCCCGTTTTTAAGGTAATTGGGGGGGCGGGGGCAGGCTGTAGACATGATGCCCCTTTAAATATCCAATTTCAATACTCATGTTATCAAGAAAGGCCCCCCAGGGAAAAAATGAGCACCTGTATTGTGCAACACTGTAGATGCATGACCACATGGGTTTTTTATAATTTACAATGTATATTCCAACTCTCAAATACATTTTTTCTAATACCATACTAAAATATGTCCCAACTACTAAAGTACATCAGCCTAAAACGGCGAGAGTCAATAAGCAAACACATACGTGTCTCATGATGTACGAGAGTCATTAACCATTTGTTTGGATTTTCAGTGACTGTCGGACGTTTTCTCCGCAGAGGAATAACTTAAGGAAAATTCATTAACAGCTCCGAACGGCATTAAAATCATTGGGTGTTCTGCCCGTAACGCGGCCGAAAGTCAATCAGCAATGACCCGAATGTACGCTCTACTTCAGGTTGCCAATTTTGACCTTGATACATCTGCTAAATTTGGAGGGCCCAACGTAAGTTGACATCGGGGGGAAACCTGAGGTAATGCTATACAAACCTTTTTTTATTTTCTTGCCTTTAAACATGAGATATTCTACATGATATATAGGCTTATAGTGGCGTGACCGACTGTTTCAGGGTGGAAATGGTGGTGGCACCTTGTTTCAGGGGGAAAGCTATATAAAATTTGTTAATATAGTATAGGCCTGTGTTGTTTTCACTGTAAATTGGCACGTTGGCAGAAAATCACGATTTTTTTCAGAGGGGCAGGGCAAGTCATTAACTGCCGAACGGCATTAAAATATTGGGTGTTCTGCCCGAACGCGCCGCAAGTCAATAGAAGCCAATGACCGGAATGTACTGCTCTACTCCAGGTGTGCCAAATTTGACCTTGATAATTGTTAAATTGGAGGGCCCAACGTAAGTCGACATCGGGGGAAACCTGGTGGACTTAGGGTTGGCGGTGTGGTGGGATACAAGAGGCGACGTAACTTTACGTTTACGTCTTAAATCCAATCAGAAAGCAATTTGGGTTATCAAAGCTTCTGCTGGGAAAGCGGCCGAAAGTCAATCAGTCAAGCCACGCAATGGGGAGTTTTTGCGGGACAGACGGCAGAGAGAATCATTGCAGGTAAAATAATAGTTCTTGACGTCTGGAGTCAATTAGAATCAATAGTCTGAGAACCTTGATGCTTTTCATGGACTCTCGGACGAAAAGGGGTAAAATACTGCAAGGCTAACTTGTATTTGCACGATGCGTAAAATATGTCCCGACGAATGGTTGTGACACCAAGAAGCAAAAAAAACAACAGATCACCACCTTAATTCGCTCCAGACAGGAATTGTCACCAGAATTGCGATTGCAGGGGACCGTGTCAAACAGTGCACACATTTGTGATGATGGGAAAGATCACCTATTGCGCAAAAAACACTGGAAGCCAGTTGATTTGTGCTACAAAGCTCCAAATATCCAAAACAATCGATGTCTGTCTGGCACTTGTTAGTCAGTAGAATGACAGTGGAGCAGTGCCAGTTCCATGCGTATCCAATTTCACTCACCATTAGTTGCCTGAAATGACAAACAAAAAAGTACAGGATGTTGAGAAAATGTGGTATTTTCGTGAATTGGAACATTACGTATTATTACAATGTCAATGGCTACACACTTGTACCAATGTCCTGAAGTAGAGTCAGTTAAGTTGGGCTCATGTATGTATAATAAGGGAAAATTTCATGAACAGGGGCGGCGCCAGGCAGTTTGTGTGGGGGAGGGAAAACGGAGGGAGGTAGGGACAAAGTGAAAATGTTTTTGGTTAAAAAAATGAACTTCTGGGAGGCAAAATATCAAAAAAATTGAAGATTTTAAACCATTTTGGCCCCAAATCCTGATTTTTGCCCAACAAAATTGCGTGATTTTTGGGCCCCAATCCGCCGACTTGCCTAAATTTGGTGATTATTGGCTCCAAATCACTATTTTGCCAAAAAAAATTGTCATTTTTTCCTTCCACCGGGGGAGGGGGGAACGACTGGGAGGAGGGGAACAAACGGGGAGAGGGAAGAAAAAAAATTGGAAGAGAATCCCCCTGCCACCCCTCGGCACCGCCATGTTCATGACAACAGAGTTGAAGTTGGTGACCCAATCGCTGGCAGTCATTTTTCCCCACTTCCCCACATAAAATTTGTCGACTTCACATATAAAACTGCATTGTTTGTCATAATCCTTGAATTTTATACTGAAAATTTATTCTGTTTCAGAGAATGAGTAATAACTATTTATTACGAACAGTGGTATATCACGCCGCAAAGTCATGCCGAATTGTAATGCATTTGGAATTGTTATTATTGTGAAGCCCAAGAGCTTCCCATGCAGTTTTTTTAAATACATCTGTGCCTTGGTATGCATGTACAATTCATGCACAACCGGGATTGAAATCAGGCAAAATTGCATGGTCTTAACACACTGACATGTCAAAACAAAGAAATCACAAGCTTGGAATGAGATCTTATGCACGGTGAAGCCACGTGTTCCTAATATTATTAAATTTTACTAATTTACCACCAACATAGCACTTACATGTTTGTCTTCCCTCCCTAGATGATGACTTTGACCGCCCCCGCACTTCATTTCAGCACTTCCTGTCTTGCGATATGCGCGCAAACCTGCAAGGTAAAATTTTTACTGCTCTCCGCAACTCTGCGAGCTTGAATTCACACTGCTGGTACGCGCTTTGCAGCTGCATGATTGCACGCGCATAAATTTTAAAATTGTGATCATATGCTTTGTGAAAGCTTGTAAGCTCGCGGCTTGTGCATGTGCGCAGAAGTTTATCAATGCTTGCGGTGCGCAAATGCGTGCTCTTTGTGATCTCATATCAGCGTGCAACCGAGCCTGTGGAGCATATTTTGGTTCACATTTTTGTAAGGGTTGGGCAGCAATAGAGTGGTTTGTACACACTGATTACCAAAATAGAGGTTTATAAAAATAAACAAAACATACCTTCACTTATTTCTGTCAGATTCCCTGTCAAATTCTTCACTCCTAAATCACTCTTTCAGTGAGGTTGCCCTGTGATTTCTGCATACTTCAGCACACTATCATGATAACGGTAATTCACTGCTGGTGCTGGTACTTCAAATTAGCTTTATCTGGAAAGAGCACCTCGTCTTAGTCCACCTGTATACATTGCATGACAATATAGAATAGAATACACAGTGAGCTACATGAAATGTTACTCAACCAAAAAGTTTCTGGGAAGCACACCACTAAATAATCTATAGGTGTAGCAGACGACGCCATATCAGACTGGCATCCGAAATGTGACCCGTTCCCTATTAAATGTTGATAAAAATTAATCATAATGTTTGGATTGTTTTAAAAAAAAACGTTTGAATGGTAAAGATGTTTGTGCCATTTTTGTATAATTTCTGAGGCGTTTTTGAAAAAAACTTCTAGTAAATTTCAAAGTAGGCTTTTGCGTGTTGAAAACATTACAGCTATTCAAAATTCATCCTATAATAATTTTTTTTATTTTTCCCCTATGCCTAGGCTTAGGTGCTGGACCCTGGTTATGGCATGAAAACTAACTTCCCCCTCCTCCAGTATGATTGCTTCCATCCTCCCCCCACCCCCAGGACTGATGCTGTATAATTATATGGTTGGGGTCGATCAAGGATGCAAATTTGACGATGATAATCACAGAATCGATTCTCGCAGGGATTGCAAACTTACCCCAATTGTCCGTCGTTTACAAGGTCACGGTTTTATTCGTACATGTTGCTATGGAGCCAGGAACATCTTCATGGGGACCACTAGTTCTTTACACAGGAACTGATGCTGTAATAATTATATGCTGAGGTCGATCAGGATGTAAATTGACGATAATAACACAGAATCGATTCTCGCAGGGATTTCTCGAAGAATGCCATGGGAATTAATGTCTCCCAATTGTCAGTTTATGTGGTAATTTGATGTTGCAACCTGAAGATAGTTTTCATTTAACCCTAAATATACGAGAAATCGGAATGACGTTTTCGTATGGACCGCTCTCGTTGACGCTTCCGTTTACGAGTAGAAGTCCCTTTACTAAATGACTAAACCTCAGAAGAATTGCATCTTCCTGACGAGCATTTATGTTCAGACACAATGGTCCGGGATAAATTCAATATTCTGCCCCGACATATTTCAACATGGAGTTATTAATTAAGGGGGGGGGGGTATATGGGGTCTGAAATGATAAAAAATTGTTCTTATCCAGAAAATGAGATAATGCAAAGGGCTAATTGTTTGTAGACTGCATCTACAAAATGCTTTGTATCGATCGCATCGCGACATTCGGTTCCCGAGATATGGCTGATCAAAGTCAAGAAGTGACGCGAAATTGCCAAAAAATGCATTCATTCCTATTATTTTATAATGTGAAAAATTGCAAGGGTTATATTTAAGATATTTTAAAAGATATGATTTATGAATATAACACATTCATTTGGGGCTACGTTGAAGTAATAAAATACTTTATATTATCCTTCCATAATTTAAAGTTATTAAATGTCACTGGGGAAGTGATTTTATGTTTTTTATTGTTTTTCTCACCCTGCGAATTTAAGAAAATTATTTTAAAAATTAATTACAGGGACAATGGATGCACCTTTTTCGATGATTCTTTTTCCTTAATAATTAGTGAGAATTCAGTATAAATGAAATTTAAAAAAATACTTCCATAGTTCACATCAAAAAGCGCCCTCAATGTTGGTCTAATGGTTTCGAGGCCTATCTATAACTCGTTTCGTAATATTAATTAAAATACGCAAAACTCCCAAAACCGAGAACGAAGTAAAACTAGAATACGCTACATGCTATGAACATGAAAAATTTTGGCACACATATTAAGCAAAGATAGGCCCCGAGTGAACCATGAAGGCCGGATTTTCAAAATTGTGTTCCAAATTCAAATTACGCCATGAAATTATGCGATTGGTCGATTTGCCGGTTGCCATGCAACAGGATTAAAAATCCTGGTTCCATGGTTCACTCCGTATTTACCTCCTCATATGTCACCCAAGTTTCGTCCCAGTAGCATGTTTAGTTATTTAGTTAAATTCGTTCTAGTGTTTAGACAATCAGAGGCCTTACGGGGTTACCATGGCAACCAGAGCAAAAATTTCAGGGATTTAAAACTTTGTGAATGGGCTTACATCTGATTATATAACATCGATATACCGCTATTTAGGAAAATTACAGAAAAATATTTCAAAGTTCACTGCTTCAGACCCTACCCCCCATTAAGGTTGACGAATTTATGGGTGGTGGCAAAATAATTAGTTCCAATGGACCTTGTGCACACAGAATGTATGCATGGTATTAGCACGCTAGGCGGACATAAAACGCCCAGTTTGCAATGCGAAGATGGAGGTTTGCAAGTTTTTGTAACGAGGTGACGGCGGAGTTTGCAAGTTTGTATCCCGATGACGTGAGTTTACAAGGTTGCAGAACGCGAGACGGCGGAGTTTGCAAGTTTGTGGAAAAACTCCCGTCATCGCATACGAAACATGCAAACTCTCACCGTCTTCGGTTTGCAAACTTGCAAACTCGCAGTCATCGCGTTACAAAGTTGCAAACTTCCCCGTCAAAATGTTAAGACACTCTTGCCGTCATCGCGTTACGAACTTGCAAACTCTCCCCGTCTTAGCGTTGCAAAAAACTTTCCGTCATCGCCGTTCCGAACTTACAAACTCCTCGCCAGTCATCGCTTACGAACTTGTAACTCTCCCCATCTTACCGTTGCAACCTTTCCGTCATCTCGTTACGACTGCAAACTCTCGCCGTCATCGCGTTAAAAACTTGCAAACTCTCGCACCGTCATCACGTTAACTTGAAAACTCTCCTCGCCGTCAACACGTTCACTTGAACTCTCGCCGTCCTCTCGTTAACTGAAAAACTCTCGCTGTCTTTGCGTTGCAAACTCGCCGTCATCCCGTTCAAACTTGGAAACTCTCGCCGTCTTCTGTTGCAACTTGCAAACTCGCCGTCATCACGTTACGGAATCAATTGGCAAACTCTCGCTGTCATCGCGTTACGAACTTGCAACTCTCGCGTCTTCGCGTTTGAAACTTGCAAACTCGCCGTCAATCGCGTAGGAACGTGCAAACTCCTCCGCCGTCTTCGTGTTTGCAACCTCGCCGTCATCACGTTTTTTTTTTTTTTCCAAACCTTGCAAAACTCTCGCCGTCATCGCATTATCGACTGCAAACTCTCGCAGGTCTTTGCATTGCAACTCGCCGTCATAGCGTTACGAACTTGCAAACTCTCGCCCTCTCGCCGTCATCGCGTTACGAACTTGCAACATCTCGCCGTCTTCGTGTTGCAAACTTGCAAACTCGCCGTCATCGCGTTACGAACTTGCAAACTCTCGCCGTCATCGCGTTGCAAACTCGACGCGGTTTGTCAAACTTGATGTTTTATGTTCCACTCTATAGTCCACTCAATCTACTGTATGACCTGGACAAAACCGCTACAGAAGGTTTTCTTTCTGTAAGTTGTTGTATAAACCCTCCCGAACAACATATCAAAAAGGTAGAAAAAAGGAAGCATGGCAAGACATGCTATGTGCCATTTTTGCCTATATTTTGGTTATTATACAATATATTAGAAGGGACGACCCGATTTTTTAATTTAAGTAAATAAAGTTTTCATCTTGATAGAATGGTCTTCATCTCTAAACCCCCATCTGTAGAGTTTGCGCTGATATTTCAACCCGTTTTCATATAAGAGCTAAAAATATGATTTTCTTAGCCCTCTATATGTGTAAAATAATATCGGTTCGACCAAAATGGGGTACATTTTCGCTCATAACTTCCAACCAAATATCTTTTAGCCCTAAGATTTCACAGGGTAAATGAGAAAAATATTAGCTGTCTTCAAATACCAAAATGTTGATTGTTGACCACTTCTGGAAAATGGGAAAACGTTGGGACGATGCTATTAGCGATGATCAGCCTACGGCTTCATATTTTAACGTCTTGAGTGTTTCTTGCTGTCCAACATAGGACCCGAGGTACTTGGCTTTGAGCTCTAACATTTTTGAGTTGGGTACCGTGTGTACTGCAGATAGGTTGATGATTCTCTTCCTCATTGACGGTCATTATTCCATTCCGTCTCTTGGCATTTGATGTGGATGACTTTATTGCAAACGTTCTCAAATGATGGCTTGGAGTAGATCTTGTGCAGCACATATCACATCCCCTGATAGAGCTGAGGTAGTCAAGGTGATGTGAGATGCTGACTTTGGTGACGTTAGAATGCTGGGACAGCCTGTTATTGCTGGGTCTTACCTATTATCAGGCTTCTTACCAAAGACCCCCTTTTAAAAATGTTCACATATTAATGACCCTCATTTTATTCTTCCTGCTATCCACTTTTATCACAAGTTTGCATAACATGATCCACCTTTTTTTAAAGAATTGAACACCCAAATTCAAAATTTTGCAGCCTACGTGCACATTGAACAAATTGATAATTTCTGGAAGCCATTTTACCATTCAATTGGCAGTTTTGAAACTCTGGAAAAGGAAATTTCCGCTTTTAATTTCAGGTTTTAAACATCATTGCCCCTAAAGTTCATACTGGATGACCCCCTTTTTATTCAGCTTGTGTACCATATGACCCCGTATTTGGATACATTTAGCTGAAAGGGAACTGGAAAGGACCCTATGTTTCACCTGGCCGAGGCACATTACCCATCAATTAGCATAGGGAGGGGCCCCGGTGTAAAGAAAACTGAGTGTCCTACCTATAAAATTGTACGGTTGAGGGAAGGCAGGTTTCAGGACTGGCGTCCGTAGGACGCCCAATCTCTGAAACCTGCAGTCTGTCCTACGACACCCAGTCTCGGTAAACTACTGTCCGCGGACCACTCGCTCTCTACAATGTGCGTCCGTCGGACACGCGCTCTCTATAACCCGTTATCCGTGGGACCATCGGTCTTTGTAACCTACTGTCTGGTAGGACACTCACTCACCTGCAACCTGATGTCCTATGGACAACTCATTATCTGATATTAGCTGTCCCTATAAGGACTATTGCTGAAGAATTGATGAAATGATTTACTCTATCGAAACAAATTAATGTATATGCATGACTAGGACGCTCATTTTGGGGGACACTCAGATTTCATTACAGCTATCAGACATTGAGCGCTCCCCCCCGATTTCAGCAGTCCTGTGTAGTACAGCGGAAGACCTTCAAAACTACAATGTAAGTATAGTGTAAAATAGCTGGGTATTGTGTTATTTATTGTGTAAATTAAGCACGGGTTCGAATCCCAATCCTGGCGCCATTTTTCATGAATGTGCGTTACAAAATTGTGTGTAACAAATTTTGATTTTTGCCCTGTGTATGTGTATATACTTGATTCTTAATTTTCTTGAATTTCGAATTATCTAAAGTATCTTTTATCAGTAAGTGTCATATGGAAATTAATGCATGGCATTTTACACTGGCTATCAAAATAAGCTTCTTTGACAGTGGACAAAGGAGTCCATTTATGATAATGTGAGAATACTGGATTCAAAAATATTTTTTCGAAGCTCCATTTTGAGGTTCTCAAATTCGAATAAAATGGCCATCATACAAAAATATGAAAAAAGATCTGGATGACATATTTTCTCATGCAAAATATTCATTCTTTTTTTTAATGGTTACATTTTTACCACCTGGCCTGAAAAGCAGAGGGATTTTGCGATTGCCGCTGTCCGCATGTTTTTAAATCTCCTTCGAAAAGTTTAATACCGATTTAAACCAGACTTAAGGTGCAGTAGGAATTTATTCATATGTGGTGATGTCAAAGGTATAGTCTAGTTCAATCAGGTCATTGAGGGCATGGTTCGTTATGTGTATCAATGTATGGTGGTTTTCCAGTTTCGTTAGGTTTCTTTTGTCACGTCTCCTTCGAAAAGTTAAGTCCGATTTACACCAGAATTGGGTTAAGGTGCAATAAGGGTTTCTTTCATATGTGGATGATGTGCAAATGTCATGGCTCAAGGTCAACTGAGGTCACAGTCCAGAAACTGCCATCTGCCAGCGTAGGGATGATGAGAAATTTTTAAAAAATGGGAACACACTCCCAATTGAGTAAAAAAACTCACAATTGAGCTTTTTTTATTTAATTCAACACCTGCAGCGTATTCTAAAAACCTTGTGTGCCATACAAATATGCACATTGCATTATTGGTACAGCCGACAGTGTTATTTTTTTTTTTACATTTTGTGGTAAAAAAAAATCGCAGGTTTTTTTTTCACGGTTTGCGAACTTTTGGCACGAATTAAAATAAAATATGCCCTTTAAATATTTTTTTTACTGGTCGCATTATGTTGTTAATTTTGAAAGTTAGGTCAGGCTGCCTCTGAAGTGTGATTAAGTTCTTTCATTTTCAAGGGCTTATTGACATCATAAGGGAATATCTTCAAACTTGGTTTGAAAATTTACCAATGTCATTTTTATGGCTTAGGGTCCGTTGGTTTTCAAAATGGCCGTCAAAATTCATAAAAAACTATAAAATGGAAAATTTCCATAATAGCTTGCACATTTGAGGTAATTTTAAACAGTCTCATAAGGCTGTTTCTACCTTTTGAAAACAAACAATAAGAGTATAAGCGGATCTCAAACCCATGATCTGGGGCAAAAAAACGCCCTTTCACTATGCGTCTGTAAAATGGCATAGTTGTCCTTTTTTTTTTATTTTGTACCAATTTGATATGGCCAGTTTTCATTTTCATTTCATGTACTTATAGATCTATGGAAATAAAACCTTTGTGTTATATTTCAAAGTCGCTTTTCTTGGAATGGGGCAATTTTTTCCAAAATACCTGACCAAACTGTCTAAACACATTATAGAAATGTAATATCTATACTACTAAAAATGAGATCTGGCCTGGTCTGCGAGTCGGTCTGTACGGCTCAGCGTTTCGTTATGCTTTGACATACGGGGATGATATTTTACATGGAAGGTAAGGAGGACTACCTGACTTTCTTTGGAGAGTTTCAGAGTGAACCAAAAAAGTCAAGGTCACTTCGAGGTCAATTTACGTTGAAATGCACTATGACTACCACATTTGGTCAAAAGGACAGATGACCTGAGAACAGAACAAATCTGAAGTTAAAAAAAAAAAAAAAAAAAAAAAAAAAAAAAAAAAAAAAAAAAAATGCACTAGTTTTATAGATATATTTGAACAAGTCGCACACATTTTTCGTTATACACTATCAGACTATCATGTCAACCCAACTTCACAAGTAGCTCAAAGAAGTTTCTTCAAAATTACAAATTATGCACAAAGATTAATGGGGGTAAAATTCATATAAGCTTAGCAATCCGAAATTATGTGTGATAAGGTTGTGTTTGTCCGTCGGACACTAAGTTTAAGTCTGAGAGTACGACGGACATAGTTCAACGTTTCATTGTCCTAGGACCCTGGTTTTAAAATGGAGAGTCCCATAAGGTACTGTGTGTAACAAGTTGTTTTGGTCCGTAGGACATAAGGTTGAAGTCTGAGGAGTCCGACGGACACTAAGTTCAAGTTTCATTGTCCCTAGGAGTCCTGGGTTTAAAATGGAGCGTTCCAGTAGTGTGCTTCTTGTAAACTGTTTTGTCCGTCGGACAGCAGGTTTACGTGTGGAGGTCCGGTTGGACACATAATAAAAAAACCATAGGGGGGAAATGAATTATTCAATAGGTTATAATATGCTCTTATAGTTATTCAAATAATAAATATTCATATTATGTGTATTCTAGTAGATTAGAAATAATTTGCAATTAAACTTAATTATTTTTTTTTTTTCATATCCTTTTGATGGAATAAAGCACAAACAATACATGACGTTAGGGGGGAAGAGTTTTTCTCCCTAACGGTATTAATGAGTACATATGAATAGCGTTTTTCCCCTTATAGTCGAATTAAGGTCGTAATGCAGATGGGGGGGGGGGGGAATCTAGGGCGCGTTACATAAAAAAGGAGCATTGTAATCATTATCAAACGCAAATACAAAATACAATGCAAAAAAAAATGTAATGTACAAAACGAAAAACAACACATGGTTGACAAAATGAAGTATACACTCATAGAAAATGCAAACGGGCTGTTGCAATTAATTGAGTGAGATAGCTTAATTGAGTTGATTAAATGAAAGAGAAAGTAATGTTTACTTGGCCTGAGTGAGTGGGGTGGAGTAGTGATATCGTGCGGTCTCAGTTGAGTCATCCCAACTCACCTCAAATCTAGAATACAAATTCTGTTGCATAATTTCTATGAGTGTACAACAAGACAACTACTAAATAAGTAAAAATTGGGACACAATTTAGTTCACAACGAACAATAGTCATTCAGGGGAGTAGGCGAGAAATATGCTGGACCAGGGCAATTAGTTTCCTCCCTCCTACAGGGAAGGCTTATGAGTTCGACATATCTGGACCAGAGGAATATGGATGATTGGGTACCCAAAATAGACAATTGAATCTTAAACAAGTAATTAAGTACCAGAAGTATTATTTAAAAAAAAATCCAGCTACGTTGATGGAAAAACACCAAAGGAAAAAATTACATCGCGGTCTTCGGACCGCTAGTATCATCTGCAGTCGCGGTTGGTAAATGATAGGCCTAATGACTTGTCAGCGTTGAGTGACCTTTGATTTCATAAATGATGGTTTCCGTGTTTGGTTTGGTTCCAATTGAAACTTCAACTTTTCAATTAAGGTCAATTTTACAATTTCAACCTATCTTACAACTTGACGCACTATGACCTTTAACCTTAGAATGTGAACTTGACCTATCTACAAATGAGGATCACATTGTTGCACTATGACTCAATTTTGGTTGAAATCCATCGAAGTACGGTATGCGGATATTACAGACAACCCTTTTTGACAATCAGACACCATCAACCACACAGGGAACAACATCATTAAACAGACACTATTATCAACATCAAATCAAGAGACGACAACAACAGTGGGACAGAGTGATCCTATGTGTCTTTCTGCATTACGGGCAGGCGAACTAATAAACATTATGGAATTTAAATCTAAGAGAGTATGGGTTAGACAACCAATTAGGAGGGAACAAGACTCCAAAAAAGAAATACGCAAAAATTTCTAAAGTCGAATGTGGGGAGAAAAAAATCACGACTTGTAGACATATCAGACATTTTTTTACGTGCATGTTCTGTAAATTTACAGTTTATTGTAATATACATTACATCAACTGTAACTATACAATAAATTTGAATGCAATCCTGTAAAAGCTGTATGTTACGGGGTTGTTGTTGGCAGAAATGGATGCCAGGATTTTTGCAGTTTTTTGTCCTGTAAATTTAAGTACTAATCATATAAGTGAAAATTCATAATAGTGGTATAATATGTGATACTCATTAGAATGATTTAAGTTCCCTCTTTAAATTAGGTCACATAAAGCCTGGAAAATTCAAAAATCTGCAGTATTTTGCTTATTTCCAAAATACAGTCAAATTGTGTACATTTTTTTACAGTATTTCATTGTAAAGGCCACGGCTATTTCTTTTTCACAGTATATATACATATGTGTTTATGATGTTAATTTAATGTATTGGTTTAAATTGTTTAAATACCTAAACGTAGGAGGGATGGGACTCGGAATCTCCTAGATTTGTAGTAATTACCAAATAGGCATTCGAGAGACTTGAATCAAGTATGAAAAACGAGGTACAAGGGTTTAGGCAGATGATTAGGACTTTAGCAGTGTGTTGCCCCTGGAAATCATGCTGGTTATAGGACCTGATACTGATCTCGTTAGGCATCGCATTGCCACCATGGGTACCGGAAGCACAGACTTGAGAAGGCAGTGCTGAGAACTTCCAGGATTCACAGAAGAATTCAATAAGTTAATGTTACTTGCTATAGGATTGACACCCATATTACACTTAAACCTTATTGTCCGACGACAAAAAAACAGTTTACAAGACAAAGTCATATGGGATGCTCCATTTTAAAACAGGGAGTCCTAGGCCAATTGAAAACGTTGATAATTAGTGTCCGTCGAAACGCTCAGACTTTAATTAAACCTTAGTGGCGAAGGACCAAAAAAACACTTATTACACACAGTCCTATGGGACGCTCCATTTAAACCCAGAAGTCTAGGACAATGAAAACGTGGAACTTAGTTGTCCGTCGGGAACATCTCAGACTTAAACCTTAGTGTCCGACGGAAAAAAAACAACTTATTACACACAGTCCTATGGGACGCTCCATTTTATAACCAGGAGTCCTAGGACAACAATTGATATAAAAACATTGTTTATCGGCGGACTCTCAGACTTAACCTTGGTGTCCGACGGACTCTGACACTTAACCGTATTGTCCGGCGGACAAAAACGACTATAACGACAGTCCTATGGGAGCTCCATTTTAAAACTAGGGGTCCTAGGACAATGAAAACAGAAATTAGTGATCCGGCAGACTCTCAGATTTAAACCTTAGAGTCCGACGGACACTAAAACGAACGGATGCTCTAAAATATGACACCGAACTAGTGACCCAATGTGTTTGAATAAATTTACTCTCTGATAATAATTTGATATACAAGTCTCCCCAACCCGATTGCAGTCTGACAAATCATCTAGAATGTATAATTATTTTGGCGGGGAAAATTGCGGCCATCTTGATAATGACCATCACCTTCCACTTAATATATGAATTGCAAGTGCTAACAACCTTGCAGGCAGAGCCTGTACAACATGTTCAAATACTACCAGACAGATGGAAAATCTCCCTAAACATACATTTATGAGCTACACCTAGCTTGTCGAATGTGGGCGGATACGTCCACGTAAGATAATTTGCAAATTACCATGTCTTGCCATGTTTCCCTCTTTCTACCTTTTGATATGTTCTTTGGGAGATCTGTTACTACTAGTTACAGCAGAAAAACCTTCTGTAGCAATTTGGTCCAGGTGTACCAGTATTTTCATAGATTGAGCGGAATATAGCAGGCCATATGGCATGAGCAGAACAGAGAACAGCACAGGCCGCCAAATTTTATGAATTCCCTATCTGGGCCAGGTATTCAGTCTAGTCCCAATTGTTATACTTCATGTATACACACACTGCAATAGAAGTCGATGTCAATGAAAGGCCCATGGCATGGATTGAGCGCGGTGGATGGAACAACCATTGTCACCTCATCTTTTCTTAAAATGATGAAAGCCTGCAATAATTGCTCACAATATCCCCCGCCAAGATCCATGTTCTATAATTGTGAGAAGGAGAACATGAAAGGAATTTTTAGCCCGTATAGAAGTGCATTCATGAAAAATTAAAATTTCGTGTAAAATGCAATTGCAGTGCATGCAGTGTGTGTGATGACTGTTGGGACTAGCCTCGGGCTGTAATGGAATGTTCATCTGAAATGTGAGTTATGACCAGACCTGACAGTTTTCAAGCTTCAAGTACGACACATAAATAAAAGGAAATTCCATTCTCACTTGAAAAACCGTGTAAACTTTTCTAAACCCCAGTGTTGAGCAGATCGTTCGGACCACGGTATTCCCATTTTGCCAAATGTACGAGAAGGACATCAATGGACGAGTGACTCGAATTTTAATACCCGAGGGGAAAATTACTCGGATCAGGTCAAAAGAAGGTAACGATTTAAAAAAGTTGAGTAAAGTTGGCTCTTAATCAACGGACGATTCAAGTTTTACTCCCCTTGAGAGTAAATATGCTCAACTTTTTAATCAACTTTTTAGCCCTCCTTTTTTCACCATTTTCCACGCGAGTTTTGCTGATTCTCTGCAAAAATCTTTTAACAAGGTACATGCGACATAGGTAATTGTCAGGAATTCAATAAACAACTTTCCTGAAACTATTTTGATTAACCGAACAAAGACTTCTGATATACGTAGCCCGCTTCACTGATTCTGTAAATCAGGTAACAAACAGAGTGTAATGTAGGACTTAGCCAGGCGGTGGCGCCAAGCCTCATTCATTATATAACTCACCCAAAATGTCTAAAGAAATCCAGCAATACTGAGGCAAACCACAAACCAATTGGGGTGCCTTTGATGTGGGTCGGTTCATGGGCTGTCCCATGACCCACATACGACCTTCATCGTTCGTTATTCATACCAAAACAATCAGAAATAAGCCTTCCAGTGGAGTTGATTCTTCAACTCCAACGGTTTTGAATAAGAAATATTAATTGACAACATATAAAAAATTCCGAAATTTTTCGTCAAGATTTCACTTTTACGTGTTAACCAATGGCGACGTCTGACTTTGGAATTTATGGCCGGCCCTCATGGCCTTAGCTTAAGTTACTATTACGCCCTCTATTTAATTACTCATGTGGGTTAATGCGACATACCGCACGCTATAATCTATTGACGAACTTCCAGGACTTGTAGCAACACGTCTGAATCTTTGGAAAACTCGAAGAACCAATCGTCAATGCACACTCGGTCTTTGTATCTTTTGAAATTTAACTTCCTAAATTTTTACGGTCTATAATCCAAATGTTTTTAGTCTAAGAATAATCAAAAAAGTTCATAAAATCTAACTTCTAGAAATGCACCCCTGTAGTTGTTGTCCACGCAATCCTATGGGGAAAATTCATGGAGATATTACTTCCGGAAAACCGATACCATCACTCGGCGTAGCCGAACGGCGCGATAAATAATGGGTTAAAAAGAGTGAGGGTGTACGTTTGT
>JAMKCH010032109.1:0-32096 GCA_023653785.1 Ophioderma brevispina | reverse complement strand
GTTCATGTTATTTCAGTTTTACATTGTTTACAAAATACTTATTAAAAATATAGTATTCAGTGTTCATTTTTTGCCGGCTAAACCTGCTTTTTCCGGCAAAATCTGTTTTTGACAGTTTAAACAGACAAAAACTGGCAAAAAAACAGACAAAACTTGTAGAAATTCATATGAAGTCAGGTAAATATTTGAAAGGCAACACAGAGAGCTAGACCACTAAAACACTACTTCTAATAAATCATTTAACAATAACACAGTTTTATTAAACAATTACGAGAAATTGAAAACTCAAAATGTCAAAAAGGGCAGGTTTGGACTTGACTGAATGAAATTGATAGCACACACTAACTGTGGGAGAAGAAGCAAAAAGTGGTTAGAGTATGACCTCTTTCAACCCTAAGTGACCCCTATGGTCAAACTGTGTGCACTACATATTCAGCTTGGATCAGCGGTCCTTCTGGGTGAATCTGGCCAAAATTGGCCCAAGTGTTTTTTATTAGTAACATTTTGAAGTGCATCGGAAACAAAGAAATCGCTCAAATACAAGACCTAGCCCTTTGCAATGGCTAGGTAACTGTTTGATATTAGCATAGTACAATAGCAAAGGACATCGCCGGATAAGGAATGAAGGACGCCCTCTATAGTTTTCAAGAGAACGGATGAATTTGAAACCTTCTGCATTATGAAGCCACATGCTCAAAGTTTACCTTTTGCTGGTTTTCCAAAAGTTCCACTTAACAGAAATTCCCCAAAAGTCGAATTTATGTAAAATTATAATATAGGCTTCAATGGGTAATTGAAATTTCCAAATTTGAACCCTTTTCCCCCTCAAGAACCACAATGCCGCTTTGCAAGGATGTGCGCTGCATTATTTAGCAACATATATGTGAGTTGCATTCTGGTTCGTGGGGGGAAAGACCTTATTTTGCATGTGTTTTCTGGGGGGTCTGAACACTAAATGGAATTGCCAAAAACAACAACTTATTACATACATATCTTACCACATACACTATGAGGTAAGGCATGCTAATCTACTAAGGCTCAGTTCAGTAGCCTTGGATTGGCACATGTTAACAACAGCGGACCATACTTCTTCTGGGTATCATAAATCATACTGAAAGACAGGGTGTGTATATTTGATCAATATAATGGTGAATGAAAGCTATTGAACTGCGCCATGGAATTTGAGATAGTGAGTTAACTTGCTCATGATATAAATAGCGCATTCATGGGCCATGCTTTGGACATTGTGTTGTATTCCAGAGACTGCTCGATGTGAAGACGGTTATATAATCCCAATCTTAGCAGCATAAGCTGATAGGTAGCGATGGCCGATCCAGCCCCAGATCGGTACTGCCGATCTCCGATCATAAAATTGTTGAATCGGACCGATCAGATCCCGATTCAGATTATATTTGTAAATTAGAAATCGCGCCAAAATCGCAGTGAAATTCACACTAACCTATCAACCATTTACCCTCTCATGAGTTGAAACAATATTCATGTGACAGTCTATGGATATTTTACGTCAAAACAGTGCTCGATCTTCACTTACCCGCAGCCAGTGGTCTATTTGTTAACGTAAATAAACAACGCGTTTTCTGTTATGTTGAGTTAGCGTGCTAGTGTATCAAATCAATCATTTAACCCCCCACTGTGCAGCTATTATGTTATCAAGCATGGCACGTGGCACTCGTGTGCTGAGAGGTCCTACTCAGCGCCGTTGTGTCTAGCTCAGCGAGGTTGTTTACAGCTAAGTCGTGGGAATTTTGTGATAAAGTTTATGTTTGAATGTTACATTGTGGATTGAAGCTCTGTTTTTACTTTAAATAATGTTGAAGAGTTAAATATTATCAAATGAGCAAAAACATGAATTTTAATGAAGAAATAATGAGCCATCATTTTACATATACTGATGAATTACGTATGAGGAAACCCACGTGGAGTCTTCTTTTCAGCATATCAATGGCTCAATGACACTTGTATGCATGCCTTTTCTGTCCTGTAGATGTTGATGGAATTTTTTCCATGTATTTTGGGGATTCTTCACCCGCAGGAAAACCCCGTTTCAGAAGTAATTTCGTAAAATACTCAAAAGTAATAGAAATTTAATCTACATGTACAACACCATGATTCTTGCGGTAAATGATGGCAGCGCATTTATCATGACATAATGTTAGTAGTCACATAGAAAAATATAATGGTTAAGCTTTAAAAATCTTTTGTCTTGTTAAAGTAAACTTGGGCTTTTTATGCAGATTTGGAGATCACTAGAGGTAGATCGGTAGCTGATGACTTTTTTCCCGATCCGATTAAAAGCCGATTCGACCAAATCGGGCAGATTTCCGATCTGCCGATCAAGATCGGCCATCATACTGAAGTATTTGGATATTGCCTTATGTAGCCTGAATGAACAAAAAGGTCCTATCCAGCTAGACCATCATTTACACGCTCCATAACAAAGGGCAGCGTATGCAACATCTTCCTGTTTGTTCATTTAAGTCATTTGTATGGTATAATTCTATCGGCACATATGATGAAATACCCTAAATAAAACGTACCAGATGGTTTTCATGGCCATTGAGTATTCCTTGCGAAAAATCCAGATTATTCCGACCAATCTACCACAACTGTACAACGATCATGGAAGCGCTACCATGTTTTATTCGTGTGGTATATTTAACAACGCCGCATGCAATACCGAACAAATGCCAGCGAAAATATATCCCATTACGCGCAAGATATCACGTGGAAGTTTGCCACAAGCCTCATTCCTTGTGAACTTCGTGAGCCACCCAACGGAGGATAGGAGCAAAGTTCGTTTAAAATTTTTTATTGCAAAAACTACACTTTTTAAAACCTCAGTGATATTAGAAAATGTTAGAGGGGTGTTAGATATCATTTTTTGATTAAAAGGTTTAGTTGGCCTAAACACTACCAATCCATGAAAACGTGGACATTTGAAAAGGGGTCGCGTAATAGATATTTAGTTTTATCGCAGTCGACTGTAACCACTGATCTCTAGACAATTGATGGCTACACAACAGTATTGTATAAGATGAATGGAGCAACGGGCGGGCACTTGGTCTACCGTAACAACAATACCATTCCAGAGACACCTGTTTAACGAAGTGTATCCCTGTTGCACGTTTTAGAGACATGCCATCCCATACGCCGCAAATACAATGAGGCTCACTGAATTGGCTTGATTCTGGATTCTGTTATGTCGCTTATCCACATTTCAATGGGACAACTTTCGTATAATATCAATGACCGGCTTCTTAACCACCTGCTTGGGGCTCTTTTTGGATGACCAACATGGCATCAGTGCTTTTAATTAGACGAACCCAGGTTCCAATCCTTGTATAGATATCATGTTCGAACCACTAATCGCGTGGTTTCAGCATCTACTACTTTTTCAAGCGTCCGAGTGCGCTTCTTTGTATGATGTGTAGTTCTTCCTAATTTTTATTTTAAAAACTATATTTCTCAAGAATCCCAGGCTCATTTTATAAATAGGCGCAAATGTAGGCCATTTTTGATAAATTTATATATTTTAAAGGAAAACGTTAAATTAAAGCGGTGTTTTTTAATTCCAATGTTAAAAGTAAAACGCGATAGTCTTTCATACAGGCCAGAACTTGACTAGCCACCGATCATCTTTCAATTGGTCTGAAAGACTAACATCTTGTGGCAAAACGATAGCGTAAAATAAACGTGGCGGCTTCTTAAATCGTCTAATGCTTCAAAAGTGACGCGTGTGGTGATGTTGAAAATGATCTGTTTTCTTGCAAGGAATACTCCAAGACCATGAAAACCATTCTGGTACGTCATATTTAGGGATATTTCATTATATATGTGCCCGTAGATTTATACCCATAAATTCCTTTAAGTAATAAATGGTCACAGAAACGGAGGGCATTGCATTAAGCTGTGCCTTTTTCCAGACAGCACATGCCCCTGAAGGTTATCATATTTTTCTCATTTTTATTGATACAAGTGTATTTGGGGAAAAAACCAACTTTGCGTACCTGCATAACTAAAGTATGATGTAAAAACACCAGCTCAACTTGATGGTGAAATATAACTATGATGATTATAGAGGGACCTCAGTTCTCTCCTCACTTGTCTAGTCCTTTGATAAATGCTGGTTAAGAGGAAGTATAGTGTTCTTTCCCCACAGTGCATTTCTTCCAAAACAATTATATTGCACTGGTTGTCACATGATTTTTGTAGTGACAAAAAGTACTTCAATTGCCAGATTGGGATTGGTTCTTTTCATTTAGGTACTTTTTTCCACTTAACTCATGTGACAACAGGCAAACCAATTGTATTGGAAGAAAGGCATAATGTTGGGAAGAACACTCTACCCCCTCTTAATGCTGGTAGTAATGTCCACATCTTTTGACTGTCCATGGCAAGCCATGGCAAATTAAAGGTGCGACGAGGATTCAAGGCCTCTAATTTTGGGGATATGCAGTAATTTCATATAGATTAACACACTCAATAGATTCTCTACCTTCTATTTGGCTGCGAAATTAACTTAAAATGAAAATAAAAGGTGATTTGTATATGCTTATATTCATAGAAAACATAGCTGAAATTCCTTATTTGCTCCTATAGGAAAATAGAATTTTCCAATTTTTTGTACCAAATGAAATTTTCTCATCTTAAAGACACTATCAGTGATTGAAAATATTTGAAATTTTGCGGAATAGCTTTAAAGTGAAGGATAAGTCTGTAGAATTCTCATAAGTTACCTTTCTAGCTGTAGAATTGACAGAAACGAAGAAACGGCCAAGTGTTTCCAAGATACGATAACTCCATTCAATTACGTGTTTTAGTAAGGGTCCCGAACGGACAGTAATGACTACAATCGCCGATCGTCCTATTAGGTTGCGTTCTGGTCTTAATTATTTGCAGGGTATGTTGGATACCTGTACTTGTTCCATACATGCAAAAATCTGATTTTTGATGATTTTTTCCGGTTTACTGATTTATCAATCACTGATATGCCTTATCCGTTCAGATGGGATATTTTTTGATAGAAAGCTTTAGACCATTGCAAAATTTAAACCTCTTATTGCACTTTACTATCAGTTTACTCCCCTGTATTTACGAATGTAAACACTCTGTTGTTTTCAAATACTGGAAGTGAACAGGGGGGTAGTACATGCCAACCTAACAGCACCATGCGAAATTCAAAACGTCATCAACTTTCGGGTGCTGTCTTTTTCAAAGACCTTACGGTAGGAGGGCACTCTTATACAGATCGAACGGTTACACACAGACTTGACTAAAGCTATGCTGGTCAGATATTTAAATCTAAATGACCGTTATTGGAATTACAAAACTTTTTGTGCCCAATGCCCAATCGAGCATATCGTGTCCTACCCCCCCGGGAAGTGAAATGCAGTAAGGGTTTTCAGTTATGGATTCAACATGTAGCCCATGGTTCATCACAATCAACACGATCATCCATGTGTCTGTATATTTTTATCCCGCGAAAGTTGCCCTGGCTGGATAATGGATTGTTGATTATGATGAACCGCTCTGTAACATGTTTAATCCCTTTCATCAACAAAAATCTTTATGAAAACTTATTCATATATATACATGTACATGTAGAGGAACATAAGTACTCTCATTTATAACAATAAATGTTACCCAGTTGAAAAATCTTTCCTAGTAATATTTTCGCAAAATCTAAAGCAAAAACATATTTTTGGTTTGTTTGTTGCTTTGCAGTTTGCACCTGATGTCCTTGCGCGTACTCCAGAGTTCTAACCGTGACGAACAGCGCGTCGACTTTAAGCGTACCGCGTAAACCGCACTTTCCATAAAACTGGCCAGGCGTGACATGTTAATTTGCATATCAACTGTGGGTTGATAACAAATCAACAACGGTATGCTCCTGTGCAAGGAGATATTGTGAGTTGTTGAATTCTAAATCACACAAAGCGTCTATCAATATATGCTGGTCTTTGTATTTCCGCTCTCAAGCGACGCCAAAATAAGTCTTGTCCTACGCCATCTCCAGGCCATTTGAGCAACTCCTTCTCACACAGCATCTGCCGCAATGACATAGTCAACAACTTATCGGGGATCTCTTCTAACAGCACAAGAATAAGCACATCCCGATTTTCCTGAAAAGTCGCATGTTAGCCATTCTCATTTCAAAGTGGCACCATTCGTCCGCCACAAATCTTGGAGTCAGAACCAAGATTGTCTTCCGGCTCTGCTGGATGCTTTCGCAGATGGTATCAAGTAGATCGCTCCCTGGGAGGAAATCTCTTCCTTTGATGCACAATTTAATGCAAACTTCTCCTTCCTCCATGTTAGCTCGTAGACGGTTGATCACCCAGGCTTCATCTTTCACACTGCCTTCATTATACACAACGTAGGCATCATATTGATTACTACGAGTGGTCATGTCGTTGACATCAGCTTCTTCATCGTTATCAATGCGTTGCCAATTACCTCTATGATACATCAGAAACAGCTTGTATCGTATATGCCAGCAATAGCGCACAGTAAGAATAACTACCACTAGGACTATTATCCCACATGGTATACTGAGGCTAAGGTAGAATGCTAGATAAGATCTGCAGTCTAATTCCGCCTCTGTAATGCTCAAGCCTTTCTCGGAATTTGGTGTTGCACAAGTGTACATCTTATTAGGTACTAGGTGTACAATTGTGTCATTAGCTATCCATTTTCTGAACGACTGTATTGCACATGTGCAGTCAAATGGATTACCGCTTAGATCAAGGTACACCTGGGTGAACAGTATGAAATCGTGACTGGCGGAAACGTTCATGTGCAGGTCACGCGGGACGTGCGTAATTTGGTTTTCCGCTAGGTTTAGATAGTTCAGGAACTGGAGCGTACGGATGCCACCGACAGAGGTAAGCTTGTTGCCTTGCATGTTCAAATACTGAAGGTTTTGCAAGCGTGGTAAGAGCTCATCTTCAATGTTGAAAATGTTGTTGAAACTCAAATCAAGCAAAATAAGCAGTGGGGATTGGAAGAACATTATTTGTGTCACTGACGTCAGCTTATTCATTGTGGCATACAATAATCTCAAATTTGGTAAAGAAACATTGGGCTGCTTGACTTTAAGAGCCGCTTTCAAACATCCCGAAATATCTAAAAGTACAAGCTTTACACAGGAGGTTCCAACCACATCGCTCACTTTTTCTAACTTGAAGTTTGACAATCTTGCTTGTTCCAGGTTTGGAGCAAATTTGCAGATTGTAGTACCGTAGCGATCGACATACTGTTTTTCATAAGCTAATGACCGTAGGTGAAGGATTTTAAGCGACGGTAGTGACGGACTGTTTTCGTTCACGACGAGCACTTGTGTGCTCATTTCTGTAAGATGTTTAAATGGAAGAAACACAGATGTGTCCAATTGTAAAATAGTCATTTCTTGAAGGTTTAAGTAGTTCAGAGTGTCTGCAAATGGTATGAAACTCTGGAAAAAAGGTGTTGACAAGGTCAGCTTATTGAAACTAAGATCCAGCTCCTTCAGCGATTGGTGGCTCCATGACGAACAGTTAAAAGTGGCTAAATTGTTGTTGGATAGGTTCAAAGTTTCGAGATGAATCAGTCCCTCGAATGCATTTTCCGACAAAAAGTAGATGTTATGGTACGAGATATCAAGACTACGTAACAAAGGCAGCCATGCAAAGGCAGCACCCTCTATCCTTTCTAAGTATGGAGGGGTAAGCGTAAACGACGTCAAAGTTGCATTCCATTGTGCCAGTGGGCGAAGAGTTTGATCTGAGATGGTTGACAGAATGCCTGGATAAAAGTTTAACACCTCAAGAGGGGAGTTTAGTGACTGCAGTTCTTGAAATAAAAATAAAGATCCGACAATCAATGTGTTCAAATTGGTTAGGTTTGTGAATATTCCTTCTGCTAATGGACTGCTAACATACATGGTAAAGTGAAGCCAAAGTAAAGACCTTGCCCAAAGATTCTGGAACAAATTACTTGTGATATTTAACCGCACAGGTGTGGAGCTATGCCTATTGATCACAATTGACTGCAGGTTGGTTAAATTACGAAATCCGGGTCCAAAATCGATCGCCATGAAGTCGTTGTCAAAAAATGTCACTATCTCCAATGCTTTTATTGGTGCTAGAGCTTGGCTCGGAATGTTCTGCAGATAATTATGGTCAAAATTTAAAAAGCGCAAGTTGGACAAATCGTGAAAAATGTCATCCGGTACGACAACCAGGTGATTACTTGATAGATCTAAATTTCTTAGAGTGCTCAATGCAGAAAACACACCTGCTTCGATACGGTGAATCCCATTGTATGACAGAATAAGCTGTGATAAGGTTGACGAAATGTTCGCAAAAGGTTTACCCGTCAAGTTGGTGAGCTTATTGTTGTTCAAAAATAGCTGCTGGGTGGTACTTCTGGCCAGAATTGGTATACTTGTTAGCTCCCTATGACTGCAGTCTAACAAGGTAGTCTTGAGAGTCTTACACGGTAGACTTCCTGGTGGGTACCCGCCGTCGTGCGTTGATGAATTAACGAGACTGTGTTCCCCAATACTTAGCAATGACAGAAGAGACAGTAGTGCTATTGGATTGTAGAGTACCATTGTTATAAATCAGCTGCAATCCGGGATGTTTGATATCATAAGGAAAATCAATCTAGATTTGATTCAAGATTTCAACTCAGTTGTTACGAAATAACCCGAGTAGTACTCAGCTGTTATTTTAATAGAATATCACAACTGTCTTTTTTCAGGAAGTGAGTACCAATAACAAAGGTGAGTGACCAAGTCTAGATTGTGGAAGTCACTTTCACCCATACGAAAGTGATTCCTCTGATGTATGAACAATAGGACTACTACTGTATAAGCAGAAATTTTCGCGAGGTATTTATTTTCACAAATTTCTCTCAAAGACATCAAACCACAAAAATAAAAACATGCGAAAAGATCCTTTGCAATAGAGTTAAATAAATAAATTGTCGTAGATACCACAATATTTAATTTTTGTGATTTGTCCAAAAAATAAAAAGAATAGTGAAAATATCTGTATGCAAAAAACTATAAGAGGAGCTCAATGCACCAATTGTCTTGTTTCAGGAGTGTGGAATATTGAATAAAGTTTTTACTCTTAGGTGTAAAGAGGGTTTTAATCTTACCAAATTGATGATGTATATGAGCACTTGTGATTTGGACACGAACATATTGTAGAGTATTACCGAGACTAAATGGTGTGCCAGATGAAACTAAGTTAAAGGTTGTCATGTGAATTGTAGCACATTTCTCTTTCTAAAAGCCAAAATAGTACAGAAAGTTGTTTTTTTGACTTAAACATTGCATACAGAAACAGTTATGTGTTATCACACTTCTAATTTGTCACAGAATAATTTTACCGGGATCAAAAATCAAAACAGGTCTAAGTTTTTAAACCTACACAACTTATCATCTGGTGAGTAATATGTTTGTCGACAAAAAGGACATACTTTCGCTTCATAACTTCCAAACCAACATCTTTTGGTTCCCTAAGAGAGATGAAAATACACAATTAAAAAAAAATAGTGCTTTCTTTAGATATCAAAATTTTCGCCACTTCCGGTTAAAATCTGAGGTTCTGAGGAAGGGGCTATTAGCAATCAGGACCATTGAACCTTTAACCTAATTGATGTATTAAATTAAATCACTCACACCTGATGTGAATATGTCAAAAAACACTGTTTTTTGTGATTCATATTTCAGTTGTGCACAACAGAAATAGGGCAAATCATGAGGTCAATGGGGCCAGTTCAAAAACTTAGTGTTTGGTTTTTCCATTTTTTGATTACCCCGGTACTTGTTTGTCGCGATAAATCATTCAAAACATTATCGTGGGGGTTACTACCAGGTTAAGTGAAGATTTCGAGAAATTGGGTACTCAGCAAAATCTTTGTGTCCAGCTTTAAAGAGAAAATGGCACATTTGAAAAAATAGTGCACCTCACGATTTTTCAAAATTGATATTTCTGCATGGTTGTAAAGCTTTTATATTACATTACGGTAGCACTCACCTGAATTATTTAAGCCCAAATCAGGTCGTATGGTAAGAAAAACAATTTTATCATCAATGGAATTTAAACAAACAAACGCACGCAGTATGCACCTGTTGGACCGGTCTGTGACCTTTGAGGTTTTAATATCATGAGTACGAGGGGTCTATGATACTCATGTGCTACTACACATTTCTTGATTAAAGTTATGAAAACTAAAGGTGCCACGAGAGATTTTGAGGCTCACCAAAATATTGTGTTCATAATAGTTTAATTTCATAGAGATTGGATGTTCAATAGCTTTCTTGTACTTGTATGGGCTATCAGAAAGTCTTAAAAGAGAGAAAAAAGGTGATTCTTGATTTGCTTAATATTTCAATATTAATAACATTGGATGAAGTTCGTATTTGACTCCTATACGAAATTAGAAAGTTCACAATTTTTGTACCAGGGAAACATTTCTCAGCTTAATCCTTTCAGTGGGGATATTTTTGATTGAAAGCTTGTGCATCAGGGCAAAAATCAGTATTTTCAATTTTTTTAGGGACACCTCATATGGAAATCTTCGTTGCACTTTAAGGTTAGCCTACAAATTACCTGGATGACTTTAATCTCTTATTATTAGTCCCTATGTGTTTTTTTTGGGTATGTTTTTTATGTGTAAAAATGTATCAATATTCTTCCAATGGCCCCTAGACAAGAGAGATGTCCCAATAGCTCCCACAATGCATTGCTTCCAATGGAGTTTTTTTGTACAGGTAATGAGTGAGAGGCGTTAGTGATGAAACATGGCTAAATTGACAGTACTGATCACAAACTTGCATTTTAAGAGCGTTTCACCTCTAACGGATCACATGGCAAACCTATACAAAAACTTCCAATGGAAAGCAATGCATGGGGGAAGCTACTGGTTATTTCTCTGGGCCTAGACTATCATTTGGCGATCAACCTTGCAGAAATTTCAATATTTGTGAAAATGTGCCAGTGCCGCTTTTAAATGCTTGAGGACTGATTGCAATCAAGACTGGAACTGAATAGCCGATTTATTAATAGTACAGATGACATTCTTCTATTTCAATGATGTATTATACAGCTCTTCAACAGCAAAACATACCATGCTCGTTTAATGAACCATTCATCTGGTTTCAGTTTAGGTTTAATAGAACATGATTTTTCCATAATCCATTGTTAAAGTCCACACAACCTGAAATATGATCTATATATCAATAGAAACTTTTGATATACATGAACAAGAAACTAAGTTTTATTTCCAAACTGCTACAGGTAGTCACAATTACACTGAAAGATTATTTTCCTACACCCCCCATAACAAAATGACATTCTTCACTTGGGCGCTATGGGCCTGTGACGTCATTAACAACCGGTCAATCGATCATGTCGGGGATCATGTCGAAACGCAAAAGCAACAACACACGCACAAATGGTTCGGAAATCAGTTTTGTAGGTCTTTTATCTTCAACCAAATGAGTGAAAGTACAAACCCAAGAGCCCGAGTAGTCCACAATATGCAGATTAGAATCAAGAATTGGCTACTTCGTTATCCGGGAATTACCCCCCCCGGATAGCGAAGAGCTATCCAGGGTTATTTCCCGGTGATGAAATACCCAGCCCCCCCCCCCCCGCCGAGGACAATAATGAGGTTAACTGCCGACCGGGTATACCGTGGGGTGATGCATACACCTTTCTCTGCCGAGAGTTTTTGTCAACGGTCAAAACCGTACATAAGCGGAAGAAACAGCAGAATATTAGGTGACACTTGATGAAAATTGGTTAGAACAACACTTTCGGATTGAGTAACATTAGTATTATGAAATTAAAGACAACCATGGCTTGCTCATCTCATGATCCATTGTTATACGGATCAAGCGAGTCCAATCCTCAGTAAGCGAGCGATCATAGAGTTAAGCTCTATGGCCTGGCATTGAGGGCAATTATGCACCATACACACACCTCCCACATACATACATACATAATATCATTTTTTAACGCGCCTTACAACAGTTCAAGGCGCAATACAAACATAATGCACAAAGGGCATGAAAGTCTACAGAAGCAATGAAATACGGTGACTGAACATGACCATTTGAGACAGGTAAGTTTTTCACCTCTTTTAAGACAGCGAGATATGTGCTTCTCTTACAAAAATGGGGGAGTGTCCAAAGCCGTGGGCCCTGCCACAGAGAAGGCTTTGTCCCAATGACTCTGTTGGTTTTTTGGAACATGTAAACGAGTACAATCCGAAACGAACGGAGATATGGTGATGAGTCTCCTGACTGTTGTACAAATCATATTCATGTAAAAGATCTCAAAAGGGGGAGCAACCCATTTTACAAGTGTAAAAAAAACGCAAACAAGTAATTTGAATGGATACTTTTTTCAACTGGAAGTCAATGAAGCCTGGCCAGGTAGGGAGTAATGTGCTCACGCCTTTTGGCACCACCACCAGACCGTGCAGCCTTATTCTGAATACGCTGAAGTCTTTTTCAAAGCTGAGCGTCTGTGAAATACCAAAAAGCAGCGAGTTTGCCATAGTCGAGGCGTGATGTGATTAATGCCCGGACAATATGATGACAGGAATCCTCATCAAGATACCTTCTTATGCGAGCAATATTCCATAGTTGGTAATCTATAAGTACGGCATAAAGCCCTAACCTGGCCAGTCATGGAGCCATTGCTATCCATAATAACACCAAGAATGCGCATGTCGCCCGGTTTATGACGACTGTGTCAACTTTAAGTTCCAGACTAAGTTTGAATCTTAGGTTGTGAGGTGATCCAACAACCATAAACCAGTTTTAACTTATTTGATGTCATCCATTTTGAATACAATGATACCATTCTCAAGCTTCTTGATGGCAGTGATATGAGCGTTTTGGTTTGCTAGGGTTATAGGAAGTGTAAATTGGGAGTGTCATCCGCATAGATGTGAAAGCTAGATTGTGCCCTACGGATGATAGTACCAGGGAGAATATAAATGGTGAAAGAGAGAGGCCCCATAATAGAACCCTGGGGCAGAGGCCCTCATCAAAGAGACTTCAATAGAATTTATCATCAATTTGACACACTATGACGGGTCTGACATGTAAGATTTAACCATTCAGTGGTGGTCCAGAAACAACCACGTAAAGTATGAAGTCTTGTAATGAGAGTATTGTGTCAATGGTATCAAATGCTGCTTTAAGATCTCGCATTACTAAAAGCACAACCTGGTTGTTATCAAGCTCATGCAGCAGGTCTCCTTTAAACCTTAAGCCGGGCACTTTCGGTGCTGTGACTCTGCGTAGCAGATTGAAAGGCTTCATAACCCCATGGTTTGACAAATATTCCTTTAAACATTGCTGCCACAATACTCCTCAATCACTTTGGCAACAAACTGGATGTTAGACATGGGCCGGTAGTTTCTTATTACATTGGGTCAAAAGATGACTTTTTGAGGATGGGTGGAACAATGCATTTTTAAGTCACAGGGGAAAAAAAAAGACACATGAAGACAAGATGCTTCACAAGACTGTATGAGTGTGGTTGTGACAAGAGGCAGTTCTGCTTCACATCCAAGTTTGGAAGCGATCGAGTTCGCAAGTCTTCATTTGGAAGTTTACTGATTACTGCCTTCCACTTCAATCGTCGACGCTGCGTCCAAAGCGTTAACCTGTGGTGGGGTCTCACATATGTATCCAATCTGTCGATCACTGAAAATACACAACTATTACTTTTCATCACTCACTTACGGATGGTGTCATTTTACTCTTAAAGACTTTGCAAACCTATTACGTCAACATCAGCAGATGCTATACACAGGCAAAAATTTTGCAGACTTGTTCAAAAATATATTACTAAACGATGGCAAAGATCTTTACTGTTTGCATTAACTACCCTGGATTTGAAGAAGTCAGATCTTTGCTTGTGGGCATCATATCATTGACCCAAATTGCACTGATGGAGATATAGGCAACGTCATAGCAACAGATTCTAGATTTCTTTCCATTCCTTTCAAAGCGCCTGCGCACACGTCTAGCAGCAAAAATTTCTTCAGTGAACCAAGGTAGCGAACAGATTTAGAATGTGAGACACAAGGAGCTAAATGGTCAAGAACTCCATTACCTGGGCCCCCCAACTAGTATGTAAGCTTCCAACTGATTAACATCCTCAGTACAAACAGGAATGTTGTCAATTTCTGACTGAACTTGGTACTGCAGTTCCCGCATCAAATCCCCGGAATCTCTTGTAAACACACTTTCTTAGGAGTTGGTTTCTCATATGCAAGAGTAACATTTGATGATATCAAAATGGGTCGAGCATTAAACACTCTCAACTCATGATGAACTATTGTATTATCAACATCCTACTTATCAAGAGATCAAGAGTATTGCCTGATATATGAGTGGTTACATTCATGTAGGCAGTTTCCTGCGGAGCCTTGCTTCTTTCCTTCCCCCCCCTAGCTTTTGCTGTCATTTTGAATGATTATATAGCCAATTTGGGTTTCAGGCAATAATATCAAAAGACCTAATGTCAAACCTGTTGTTTATTGTTTTCTTTGTTCTTGTGAAAGCTTCGTCATTTCACCACCACTCCGTCACACTGACCGGTCCACGGGTCACACATCCTTGTCTTAAGTCTAGGTGTAGGTGTTTTCCACACTATTAATCCTCAGAGAATAGACCACCCAATACAAACACCTTTCTCATCTTCATTAGTCTTTCATTCTCTTCTTAATTGCCATAACAATGTTAATAGCATACAGAAGGCCGGCATATTGGTTTTAAACATCATGACTCTAGATGTCAGGTTTTACATTATCTGCACTGTGATCACTTAATCGGTCACCGAATACGACACATCGTCATGCATTATTAATAAGGTAATTGGGCTGTTTTGGGCGTAGAGAAAATTACGGGAAAATACATAAAAATCTTGGCATGTTTTAAGTCCCCTCATTGCTTTATAAAGACAGATAAAATCGAAACTGTGTTCTGTTCATTTCCTAAGGTCCATCCAGCTTTTCTATTGAGATGTAATCATATTTTCATGGTGTGTGGACTTTAAGATTTTAAAGACTATCAATCAAAATTAATTTTTCTGTATTTTGAATATAGCTGGAAATTTACATGTCTGTTAGCCAATCATGTTTCGCATAATCCATCAGTTTGTTAGTAAAACTTGTTTTTCAAATGTAAGAGACTACTAAATTGGGTGTACATCCATTCACAATCAATTTCAAATTTTTTACTAGGTCATGTTTTCTTCAGGCCAGAGGCCAGGAGGACCTGATACTTGGTAACCTGTAAACCAGTACTACCTGTCCCAGGGCGGGGTTGCGGCGGCTAAACCGACTCCCCCATCAGGTTTTTGTTAAGAACACGATGAGATGTAGCTGGTTACCACCCTGGTAGACTTCAAAAATAAAACTACCTGTAATGGCGCCAGCTCTGGAGAGCTAAAGGCGGTCATCCAGCCTGCTTACATGCCTGCCTTGTCATTTGGGGGAGGGCAATCACCAAAGGCTAGGGCCACCATCGAAAACAGTGGATTGGCGTCAGGAAGGGGCATCCGGCGATTTTAAAAACCGCTCCCAAGAATCCTCATGAAGAAAATACAAGAGGGCACCAACCCGCACGAAGTTTGGGGTGGGTTTCACCTACCTACCATAAGAAGAAAGGTGAAAGGAAATCACCACCACCCAGGGCCGCGCAGCGTTGCTT
Organism: Ophioderma brevispina; assembly: GCA_023653785.1. Classification (NCBI taxonomy): domain Eukaryota; kingdom Metazoa; phylum Echinodermata; class Ophiuroidea; order Amphilepidida; family Ophiodermatidae; genus Ophioderma; species Ophioderma brevispina. The sequence continues at coordinate 16,345 of JAMKCH010032109.1, read as the reverse complement.
GAGGACTGATTGCAATCAAGACTGGAACTGAATAGAATATTTATTAATAGTAAAAGATGACATTCTTCTAATTTCAATGTAGGTATTATACAGCTCTTAACACAACCATACCATGATTTTAATGACATTCATCTGGTTTCAGTTCATAGGTTTAATAGAAAATGAGTTTTGCCAGAATTCAATTGTTAAAGTCCACACACACCATGAAATTCTGATTATATATCAATAGAAAGCTTTTGATATAAATAAACAAGAACATAAGTTTTTATTTCCAAACTGCTTATGTGTAAGTCACAATTACACTGAAAAGATTATTTTCACTACAGCACCCCCCCCCATAAACAAAATGGAAATTCTTCAATTGGGCGCTATGCCTGTGAACTCATTAAAACAGACCGTGTCAATAGATCATGGTCGGAATCATGTACTAAATCAAACGCAGCGCACAACAGGTTCGGCAAATCAAGTTTTGTAGGTCTTTTATCTTCAACCAAAAGGATGAAAGTACAACAGAGCCCGAGTCCACAATATGCAGATGCGAATCAGAATTGGGATAGTCGTTATCGGAATACCCCCCGGATAGCGAAGAGCTACCCGGGGTTATTTCCCGGTGAGGAAATACCCCAGCGAGGACAACATGAAGGTATACTGGCAGACCTTGGATACCGTGGGGTGATTCATACACCGTATTTGCCGCGAGTTTTTTGTTCAAAAACGGTCAAACCGTCCCCCTAAGCGGAAGACAGAAGCATATGAGGTGACAATTGATGAAATCGGTTCGAAAACAATTTCGATTGGTAGTTTAGTATTAATGGAAAATTAAAAGAAACCCATGTGCCTACATCATCATGATTCATTGTTTATAGATAATCGAGTCCAGTCTCAGTAGGCAGCGATCATAGAGTTAAGCTCTATGGCGTGGCATTGATGCTTCTCGCATACACACACACACTCCTCCAACATACATACATACATAATATATTTTTAAACGCGCCTTACAAGACAGTTTCAGGCTCAAAATACAAACTAATGCACAAAAGCATGAAAGTCTACAGAAGCATGAAATAGGTGCTGAACAGGACCATTATTATAACAGGAATTTTTTAACCTCTGTTTAAAAACAGCGAGAGATGGTGCTTTCGCTTACATAAATTGGAGAGTGTTCCAAAGCCGTGTCCCCTGCCCCAAGAGGCTTTGCCCCAATGACCGTTTGTTTTTGGAACATGTCAACGAGTACATCAGAAAACGAACGGAGATTATGGTGATGAGTCCTTCTGAATTTTGTACAATCATAATCATGTAAAGAGATACTCAGGAGCAGACCCATTTATACAAGTGTAAACGAAAACAATTAATTGAATGTATCCGTTTTCAACTGGAAGCCAATGAAGCCTTGCCAGGTAGGGTTATTTGCTCACAGCTTTTGGCACACAGACCAGACGTGCAGCCTTTTGCTGAATACGCTGAAGTTGTTTCATCTGAGCGTCTGTGATACCAAAAGCGCGAGTTGCCATAGTCGCGGCGTGAGTTGATTAATGCCCAGACGATATGCATGACAGGAATCCTCATCAAGATACCTTCCTTATGCGAGAAATATTCCTTAGTTGGTAATGTATAGTACGGTCATAAGCCCTAACCTGCCAGTCATGGATCCATTGCTACCATGATAACATCCAAGATTACGCACAGTTGTCGCTGGTTTTATGACGACTGTCTCAACCTTAAGTTCCAGACTAGGTTTTTGAATCTTAGTTTTATGTTGATCCCACAACCATAATCTCAGTTTATCCTGTTCAGTTTTAACGTATTTTGATGTCATCCATTTTGGTGAATATCATGATATAAACAATTCTCAAGCTTCTTTGATGGCAGTGATATGATCGTGTGGTTTGCTAGGTTATAGGATATGTAAATTTGAGTGTCATCCGCATAGATGTGGAAAGCTAGATTGTGCCTGCGGATGATATTACCAACCGTTAGTTAGTAGTTTAGACCAAAGTTTTAAATCCGGTTTTTGTCCCGAAACAGTGGTGGCCGGATTCACTCACACTCATCCATACTGCTGTGTGAGGATTTATTGGAGCAAAAGAATAATTGACCGGATGCCTTCCTGACGTCACAGGGGACTATAATGGTGAATGAGAGAGGTCCGCATAAATAGAACCCTGGGCAGTCCCCAATCAAGAGAGACATCACATGAGAATTTCTCAGTCAATGTTGACACGACTATGACGTTCTGACATGTAGATTTAACCATTCAAGTGGTGGTCCAGAAACGCCAAGTAATAATGAAGTCTTGAATGAGAGTAATTATTGTGGTCAATAGTATCAAATGCTGCTGTAAGATCCAGCATTACTAAAAGCACAACCTGGTTGCTATCACCTCATGCAGCAGGTCTCCTTTAACCTTAAGCAGGGTATTTTCTGTGCCTGTGACCTCTGCGGTAGGCAATTGAAAGGCTTCATTAAGCCTGTGGTTGACAAATAGTCTTAAACCTTGAATGCCACAATACCTCAATCACTTTTTGGGCAACAAACTTGGATTTTAGACAGGGCCTGATTTTGTACAATTTGGTCAAGAGATGACTTTTTTGAGGATGGGTGTAACACTAGCATTTTTAAGTTCACAGGGAAAGACACATGAAGACAGAAGGGGGGATGCCTTCACAAGACGATGTATATTGGTGTGTGACAAGAGGCAGGTTCTGCTTCACAAGCCAAGTTGAAGCGGATCGAGTGTACAAGTCTTATTCGGAAGTTTACTGATTAATCCTTCAACTTCATCGATCGACTCTTGCGTCAACAGCCAGTTTTAACCTGTGTGTTGTCTCACTTATGTTATCATCATGTCGATCACGGAAATACACAACTACTACCTTCATCAAACTCACTACGGATGGTGTCAATTTTACTCTTAAGAATTTGCAAACCGTATTACTTAAAACATCAGCAGATCTATACACAGCAAGAATTTCTTGCAGACTTGTTCAAAAGATTACTAACGATGCTGAAAAGATCTTTACTGTTTGCCCTTAAACTACCCTGGATTTGAGAAGTCGTCTTTGCTTGTGTCAATCATATCATTGACCAAAGCAACTGATGGATATATTAGCACGGTCATCACAATCTAGATTTCTTCCATTTTCTTTCAAAGCGCCTGCGCACACATCTAGCAGCAAAGAGGCCTCAGTGAACCAGGTAGTCGGTAGCGAACTCCGCACAGAGTTAGAATGTGGAGACAAAGGGCTAAATGGTCAAGAAATTCAATTTATATGCACTTATTTAATAGATGAGCAACTCATTAACATCCTCAGTACAAACAGGAATGTTGTCACTTTTCTGACTGAACTTGGTACCTGAAAGTTACAACATCCACTCCCGGAAATCTCTTTGGGTACAACACACTTTCTTAGGAGATTTGGTTTCTCATAACAAGATTACATTTGATGATATCATGGTCTGAACGAAACACTCTTCAACATCAGAATGAACTATTGTATTCTCATCAAGCCTACTTATCAAGAGATCAAGAGTATTGCCTGATGATATGAGTAGTTACATACATGTAGCAGGTCCTGCGGAGCCTTGCTCTTCCTCCCCCCCCTACTTTTCTTTCTGTCATTTTATATAGCCAATTTGGGTTTCTATAAATCATAAAAGACCTAACATCAAACCCGTTGTTTATTGTTTTGCTTGGTTCTTGTGAAGCTTCGTCTTTTCACCACCATTCAGTCCACTGACCGGCCACGGGTCACACACCTCCTTGTATTGAAGTCCTAGTGATATTCACAATACATAAATCCTCCATAAAAAGAACCATAAGCACCAAACACCAGTGACGTCAATACGGAGTTATAATTGGACTAACAACGAAGAGAAAACACTTCTCATCTTCATTAGTCTTTCATTCTCTCTTACATTGCAATAACAATGTTCATACTACAGACTGCGCATATTTTTAGTAAACATACTCGAGATTACATTGGTTTTTTACATTATCCGCACGGTGATCACGTAATCCGGGTCACCGAAATGACGTCATCAAATCGTCATGCATTTAATAAGGTAATTGGCTGTTTTGGGGCGTAGGGAAAATCCGGGAAAATATCATAAAACTTGGCATTTTTTAAGCCCTCACTGCTTTATAAAGACAGATAAAAAGCGAAACTGTATTCTGTTCATTTCCTAGGTCACCAGCTGTCTATTTAGATTAATCATAATTTCTTTGTGTGACTTTAAGATTTTAAATTAACTATCACTTCAAAAATTAGTTACTGTATTTGACTATAGCTGTGAATTTAGCATTCTGTTTAGCCATCATTTTCATATACATCACATTTTGTTTCTAAACTTGTTTTTCAACTTTAAGAACTACTAAATTGGTGTACATCAATTCATCAAATTTCAATTTTTTAACCAGCAAATACATAATTCAGTCTTTTTTATATTAAAATATGCCAAGTTGAAACTTGCAACCCCCTGGCTTTGTCAGTAAAAAAATTGAAGATGTGGTATGACATGTTATACTACACCCACCAATGTGTCATGACCATACAACCATTTGTAAGTGATTTTCCCACATGCCCTTTGAAATGACCTTCGAAATTGCAGCACTGATGCTGCCATAAGAGTTAGTGTTCTTCCCACAATGCCTTTCTTCCAATACAATTGTTTTTTGCTGGTTGTCCCTTATTTTAATAGTGACAAAAAGTACTTAAGGATACCCTGTACAATGAATTATACATTTACTCGGTAAAATAATTATTGACCACATATCAAGTGTTTCATCGAAAGAGAATTATATTAACCATAACAATCTAATAACACCATCTTGTCTGCCCTGCACTTTTTTAAAATTCCCGCATTACTGTAAACAAGTTATGCAATACCACCGGGACATTTTGCGTCATACATGCCGTAGGAAATCACATGAAAGCGCCTGTTTTGACGTGTGTGACGCTACTGTGGCCGTCCCGGATCGCAATAACACCATATATCCCATATACACTTGCGCAAATCAAATAGCGCATTGGTCGACAAATTTCGCTTTCCCATGAAACCACTAATACATGTTCAATAATTTCAAGCGGAACAAGATATCTCAATCATGGTTAGCGCTCGACTCCACTGTATGCTCAGCCATGCGTATAGGCTGTGCGCGAGCCCTGTGAGATTCAGGCGATATTGTAATTGCCCTGGACAAGAAATAACCGCTTGGTTGTCCCGATTTTGCTTGATAAGGAAAGCGCGAGCCCGTCTGCGGCATCCTTGAATGATGCACAATGGTGTTGTTATGGTTGGGCCATGTGATATCGGCCATTTGTGAAAGCGCTTAGAGGCCAATAACAGAGGCCTCATATATCTCTGCTATTAATTATTATATTATTTTTTTTTATAGCATATATTGTGTAAGTTATTCTTAGTACAAGTTCTCCGTAATTGCAAGATTAGGATGAGATATTTATGAGGTACCTCGCCTGTACCAGTGGCAAACCCGGGGGGGGGTGGCACTCCCCCCAGGGAATCTTGCCACCCTGAAAATAGTGAGTTTCTTACACATGGCAATTTTCTCAGTGAAAACAACTAAGACCTATACTATACTAATTTTAACCCCCCTGAAAAAAAAGCTAGTTATGCCACTGCCTGTACAAACCTTTCCCCTGCAAATGCATGTCCCCACTACTTATACTTCTTTTGTTATTCTCTCATTATTCTATGTATAACAACACCAAATTTGTTCTGGTTGCACATTATTTTGAGGTCAACCTATTTTATTTAAATTATTGCACTATCTTTTTTTCTATTCATACCTCTGAAGTTGGTCTGTGGTTTTTAATTAAAAGGAGGATGTGGTTGCGGAGAGTCTGTAAATATATCCATCTGACATTCCAACCACAGTGGGGGAATTTCCCCATTGGCCTCAAGTGCAACTTTCTTACAAAATGATATGGAATACTGACTTCCTTTGGGAAAATACTTTTAGTTCAAGAAGTTGTTTTTTGACCTAAAAGAAATTTCAACAGAACCATTTTTGTGTATGCACTGACTTCTAAATTGTCACAGAATAATGTGGGTATAGTCTAAAAATCAACATGCATAAATGACATTGGGGGGGGGGGGGTTGTCCAGGGGTCAAAATAAAATAGGTCCTAATGCTTTTCAAACCTCTACCAACTTATTCATCTGTCATTAGGATTAAAAAACGGTAAAGTTTTCCCAATCTACAGTCATTAATTCAGGAGCAAGGCTCATAAGTAAAGGTCATCCTGGGGTAATTCTTTCAGAGTTGCTCCGATTTGAGTAGTCTAATGGTTTTGTCTTAGCAATCCTACCCACAAATGCATATCGTCGGGTGTATTTACATAGTGACGGCTTGTTAAACCAAAATACAATTTTTTTTTTTCTGAGAAAATCGCATTTGAAAATCTGCAAACCTCTAGAAGGTCCGATACACATCCCCCATATAACGATTCACACAATCAAATCCGATTTAGAAATGAAATTAACTGGAAATTTTTATTTTGGCTAATACTTCATGAATTCTTACTTTCGTAAAATTGATTAATACATTGGAAAAGTTAACCATCATATCCGTCACCCCAAAAAATACTCACATCGCAATTTATGTTCATTATCTAGTGACGGATGTTGAATTTTCCCTAATCCTAAGCTTTATTCAGCATCCGTCATTATGGAAAACACAATCGTCGTTTTCGAACAAGCACTCAGAAACCAAACGTCCGTCGCACGAATATGCTCAATTCGTTTTTATTACATAATGACGGATGTTGAGTGGATTGCCGAGATTCCCAGCTTTGACTGTAATATAATATAAATTTCTACTAATATTCGATATTTTATAAATTAATTATATTTCGCTTGTGTCAGTTATAAATTTAAGATGAGAATCGAATATTTACTAACAAAAGTATTTAAAGGCCCTTGGAGGGAAATCAGTATACACTTTTTTGACAGATGGTTCAACATCCGTCACTATGTAATACACCACAGTCTCGTGTTATGCAACATCCGTCAAAATTGCAAGATTTCTAATTAAGAATTATTAATTAATGAATTACTTTCAAGGTTCGGCACTTGGCATGTTTGAAGATTTTGGTATTTAGTACCCATTTCCCTTAATTTCGTAAAAATGATAAAAATTCACTCCCGTCACTATGTATACACCAACGATTTTGCCCTGCCTTTGACATTTTGTAATGTAAATTAAATTTTAAATTTTCCACCCTATACTTGTTGCACCTTTGACCATTGTTACATTTTGCCCTCTAATTACATGACCAAATGGTCAAATGAAATGAGTACCAGTATTATATTCCCTGGTCCTTTGGGACTAAATGAAGAGTTTGGGACTATTTGAAAAGAATCAGAGCATTCTGAAAATCTTACCCCAGGATGACCTTGAACCTTTAGTGCTTAATTACAAATTCTTAAACAACTGGGAAAATGAAAGCAAATTCATTGGCTGATGCCCAAGTTTAATTTAATGTTTGAACCTAGGTAGAACATGCTGTAAATTGACATTATTTAAAGGTCGATGCGCTCGGGTCATACTGTGATTTGCTACATTTGCGTGTACCTGTCAACGTTCTTTGCGTTCAACGAGTTGTTCGATTTTTCTCACTGGGTAGTGGCAGTCATTTCTTGTTGTATGCAACCCATAAGGATCGCAAAATTAGGTTAAAGAATACCTTGAATTTTAAGATTGAGAATAAATGTATAATTCTGGGAACCGGTACTCTCTTTATGAAGAATTGAAACCAAGGCGATGCCATTATTTTAAGTGGAAGAACAAGACCGGAAGCAAAATTAGGCATTACAATGGTTTATAGAGCATGTATGGTCATAGAGCGGTCGACTCCATTTGGGGACTTTTTAATTGATACTATCTAAAGGAAACATTTCTCACATCTAAAATGTTACTGATGTTATGAGCAAAATACTGTATAAGTCGGAATATTTTCATGTGCAAATATTTTTGCAAATTTGCCAATGACAGACATATTTTGCATTTTGATTGTCCAAATTTGTTAGCAAGAAGTGTAATACACACAATTACTGCTTAGGTTAAAGGACCATAGCCCGATAGCTAATAGCCTCGTCCCCAGAACCCCATATTTAACTGAAAGTGCTCAACATTTTGGTATATGAAGAAAGGTACTATTTTTCTCATTTACCCTGTGAAATCTTTGGGCTAAATTATGTTTGGTTTGAAAGTTATGAATGAAAATGAGCCCCATTTTGGTCGACCAATACTAAATTTTACACAGTATTCCATGGGGCTTAAAAAATCACATTTTTAGCTCTCATTGGATTGAAATATTGGTGCAAAACTTAACAGATGGGGTTTGGGGTGAAGGGTATCCTATCAAGATGAAAACTTTATATACTGAAATCGGGTTATCCCCTTTAAAATTATATGTCGAATTCAAAAGAAAATTTGGAATTAAGGTATGTTGACAGTGGGCATTCACTGTGAAACAAAAAAAATTATATGTTGTAATCTGGTAGTACACCTTTAAGTAACAAGAGACATGGCCCACATCTCTGAGCAACGTTGGCAAATACCACACCACTTCTATGCAAGAAGAAGCCTATTATGCATTTTTTTTACAATGACCTCTAGATGACAATGACTTTCTACTCAAATTTGAGATGTCGTCCACTTAGTATAGAGCTCCTGGAGCACCATATATTTCCTTATCTAAAAGTGGCAGCTATAATATATTACACATGCACAGTTTATTCCATTATTTAAGCATTATAAAAGAACAACCTTCTGCAAGGTCAGATTGGTGCATATGTGTAGACTATGGTCTTTAATCCATAGGTTGTGGGTTCGAATCTCGCTCTATGGTCCTTATAGAGGCGGGCGATTTGGTGTAGCGGTCCCGAGTCGCTCACCTTCACCAATGTGGCCTGGGTTCGATTCCCGGTCGCGCCAGCCAGTCTCGTATTTTAATTTGGTTTGCCGGATGTCCATCCTCGTCCTCCGCAGGTTTTGCATTTCTCCGAGCACTTCGGTTTCCTTCCTCCTGCATCTAAATAGACTTCTTCCCATAAATCTTTCCCCTCTGTTCTGGAGACGTCCTGAATTTTAATTGCATATAGCTAATGTTGGTTCTGCCTGGCAAATGCCGAATGTTGACAGTTAATTGATGGAAGAAAGTGTATTTGATCAATCTTTTTTTTATCCCAGCTAACAAAATTTATTCCAATTAAATTAGTCTAACGAATTGCTGCCCTATTAGATGAAGAAACATATTGGTGCTCCAGAAGCAAATTTATTGACAACATCTCACATTTGTCTTTTTTCATATAGCACTTGTGTAATTCGTAACAAGCTGAATAACACAAATCAAAAGCACTAGGAGAGCAAATGCAAAAGTTACAAAAAAATGCAGGCACTCAGCTGAGAGATTTGTTGTATTGCATTACCAACTTAAAAATAATTGGTAAATGCTTGTCATATATACTTTCCAATGATTACACTGAAGTAGCGATTATACACATTTTGTTGATACTTACTACTCAAATTGGATTTTGCTTATCCGTGTAGCGATAAAAAATGCTAATAATTATCCATGATCGTCCTTGATACATTAAATCAATTTGAATTGGGTCAAATCAGGGTTATAACACCACACAGGTTTTTATAATAAGTAACTTGAAAGCACCTACTGACTTATCTTGCATGGCTGGTTAAACATACAACCATAGAAAATCAGATTTCTTTTCTAATGTATAGACTCCTGGAGTTAAAATAATAAATCAATTCTTTCCTTATTCATAATGCCACTAGATTGGGAGTGTGTTTTATACAGTGTTCTGCATAAAATGATAAGTGAACGTTTCAGCGTTCCCCTTGATGTGAGTTCAATCAATAATGCATACAAGCACATTTCATTTAAGGGGGAATGCATATTCAAATTTGAGGGAGCCATTGTGCATTCCTGAAAAGAATCTAAACACCAATGTGTCAAGTGGATTTTTGTCACAGTTACCATAGTCCATGTTTGATGATGAGTTCTATCATCTTCAAGTCCTCTTTTGGACCCCCATGAGCCTCCTCGCTTTACAGTCGGTGCCAGGTGCACACCATCTGTAAACATACAAAGTTTAGAGCTGAGTTTTCGTTTTGCTATTTTGGTCTGTTTCCTTTCATTTTTAATACAGGCAGAAGGCGAATAACTGGTATGATAGATATAGGACATCAGTGATAATTATGTAAAGGAAGGTGGTTAGCAATAGCCTGGGTGTAAGCTTAGAACTTTTTTCGGAGATATTCAAATTGTTATACTCTGGTTCACAATTACTTGGACATGTTGCTAAGTACACCTGCTTCCCTGCCAAAACAATGTACTGTTGGATTGCATGCCAGGCACAATTCACAGAAGATATTCATGAGACAATAGCACACATTAATTGCTCAATTGCAATTTGACAAAATCCAATAGATTGGCTATCTCCACTATCCTATTTTCCCATCCAGTATTTTCTCCTCCCTACATCATCATTCCCAGCATCTCACTATGAGTTACAATATGCTCATCCACCAAGGACACAGTTCATTAGTTGTTCTTGTACATACATTGACATGAACTGACTTTGTGTGATCTTGGTATCATATATCATACCCAAAATCCAGGGGGTGTATTTTCTAAATACATTGATGAGTGAAATCCACTGAACTGTGCCAAGGGAATTGAGATTTTACTAGCTCATAGTGTCTAAAGTCCAGTAAGGTGTAGCCTTGTTCAAGGCGCTCTACCAACTTCATTGGTTCATACATCTGATACAAATAATGTCACAGATCATATTAGGAAATCATGCAAGGAATGGAGCATATTCAGTTTCCTTAAAACTAAAGAAATAGCAATACCATGGTGAGAATTCATTCTATCAAGCACCTTAATTTGAGGTCTCCAATCTCACCTGGCCTGTGTTCCATACTTCCACTAGCAAGTTCAATAAGTTCAACTCAGGCAGAGTGCCTTGTTCGATCTGTCAGGCTTTTTCTTGAATTTGACAAGAGTTTTATACCGGGAAGATTAAAACCACAAAGCAATTTAATCAAGGCTGAGTAAGGTGTAATAAAACAAATATTACATGGTTAAGGCCAAGAAAAAAAACAAGTTTGTCTCAGAAGACCACACATATTTTGTTTTAAATTGGTCTTTTAGCGCATTTTTTTAGGTTTTTACTCACTTGAAAAGATTTTTTTTTAATTTTCTGGAAAAAAAATGAAAATTCGGCCGCAAAGCAGCTGAAAAATTGGAAAAAGTGGGCCAAAAGAGCAATTTTAAACTCCTGCATTTTGCATTAACATTTTTTTCAAAAAAAAACACATTTATATTTTTCACATTTCTTCTGAGACAAACTTGGTTTTTTTTTGCCTAATATCACATCAACTTTTCACACAGTACTGGCTACAGGCCTTCCACCCCAAACCCAGGGTGATGTCCTGTAGCCAGTTTTAAGCGGACAAGATAGCTCAATCAGGTAAGCGCTCGACTCCAGTGTATGCTCATCCATGCGTATAGCCGTGCGTTCGAGCCCTGTGAGATTCAGCTACCTTGTAATTTCCTTGGACAAGAAATTAACCGCTTGGTTGTCTCGATTTACCCATGCGATATTTGGGAAGCTGGTCCCGGCTGCGATGGTTATCTCGGTGTATGTTTGCTGATAAGGGAAAGCGATGATCCCGATCTGCTGCATTCCTTGAAATGATGCTAAATGGTTTTTGGTATGGTTGGGCCACAGTGATCAGCGCCCATTTGTGAGAGCCGATTAGAGGGCATCGCATAAGGCGCTATATACTCTCTGACTACTATTATTATTATTTATATTCTAAGGAATTTTTGATGTGAATGACAAACCAAGGTTGTAAGTGCCATAGATGCCATTTGTCAGAAATCCATCAAACATACTTGTATGCCCAAGTCTCTGGTCAGTGATTTTGAAAGTGTAGAACTCAGGTAACCTGAGTTGCGAGAAAACCATTTCAAGAACCACTGAACAGGGAAAGATAAATTGAGTGATCCTAATACATACAGCACACAGATGTATCAAATGGCCCAGTATTGCCACTTACAACCTTCTTGCACTCACACGACGAAAGAGTCCTAGTCCCTTTGAACCGGTGCATATTTCTATACTACCTTACCTATCTCTGACTTGCATAAATGTCCGCCCAGGCACTCATCAGCATTTTGGCCCAATCTTCGCTCCATACCGGTTCACTGCTTGTCTCAGGAGCTGTTTACAGAATAAACAATAAGCAATGATGTGAACTGTTACTACATAAAATACATTCTTAAGTATCCTAGCCAGATTCGATCTTCAATGATAACCCAATGGATTTCCTGAATCACATACCGAGAAAACCACCAGATCAAAATTCCCCTTCTAAGAACACGTATAAGCGAACTATAATTCATAGACTTTTCATTAAAGTCCCAGTACTGAGAGCATGTTGTGTCCAGTGGAAAAGCACAGGACACGTGATCATTTGATGTTATTAAAATCGAGTTAGAGCTCACTGATTTCAAATGGGACATGTACGGACCCTTACTACAAACTAAAGAGACATGAGGAGATTTCCAAGAAAGAAGCGCCCCCACTTTTTATCAAACCCCGGTTTTTTTACATATTGGAATGATACCAATGTATAATAGCTGTATAAATAAAATGATTATTTAGTAGTTTCTGTGTGCACAACAGAAAGTCCAAGCATGGTTTCTATGGGGAATGATACGATAGCAGGCAATTTCCAAAATACGGTTTTACGGTTTTCTTTGCACATGTTTGTCCATAAACCTTCGAAACGTTATCGGAAGGTGTCTAACAGATCCAGTCAAATTTGAGAGAAAGCGTATCTAAAAAAATCGCCTCCGTCACTTTAATTCATAATCTTTGGACACTGCTGTTTTTCTTCCTTTTCTGTCAATGTTCACTTGAAAAATATAAATTATGAGAATTATTACAGACTATTTTCACTTATAAGCAATTCCTGCGGAATTAAAATATTTGATCTTACAGGTGGATCACTGATAGTGTCTTTAACACAATAATCTTATATTCCCAACAACAACATCAAAAAACAACAACAAACAAAAAAAATAATAAAAATAATTGTTTTAACAGAGAAAAAAATAGGTGCATAGTCTTAGAAAAGGATTTATATTTATAATGCATGCATCTATGAGCTATTAAAATCTCAATCCACATGGCGCAGTTCAATAAATTTCCAATCCCCCAGTATATTGAGCAAAAACACCCCCTGTTTTTTAGTATGAGTTATGATCAAAGATGGTCTATATAGATAGAGAGGCAAAATGTTACGTAATCACTTTAGAAATTCATCGTCTCGCAATGTTTTGCCGGACACAAAAGAAAAACATTAGAGTACCAACAATAGAAAAGCAATGGCTGCCTCTGCTTCTTCCAAATACCTGTGGGTGCCGCTTTGCATATACATAATCGCGTAGGGATACAAATTGATGTATGTGTTCGAGGTGGCCAGGTGTAATAATAGAGTACCTGGGTCATTTTGATCAGATACTCTTTTTTTCTATAATGCAATGCGCGCTTAGCGTGAAAAGATGTATTCATGAGGCGGTTTATTTAAATCAAGACGACTGAGTGTCATTTCATTGCTTTGGGGGTCATGGGTAGGACAAAATTTAACCCCCCCCCCCACCAATAGCACCCAACATACAAACAACTGATATTTTGGCGATTGTTGTATCGAAATTGACATTATGTGTGTTACAAGCCACCCAAACTAATATTATTCGTGCAATATTCAAAAATGTCAGCACCCAGCACGGACGACTGGTCTTTGAATGGGTTTCACCCCCTTGGGTCTATGATACCAGAACATGCATGGTCAGCTGTTGTCAAAATGTGCATATCCAAGGCTAGTGACAACTTAGCCATTGATTAGATTAGCATCCCTGCCTCCATTATGATGACCCAACCAGACTATGCCAGCAGGGTATTAAAATAAAATTACAAATATAGACCAAAACAGAGCGTAGCGAGCGCAGCGAGCGAGCGACCTTAGCGGGTGTGGTCCAGGGGCATGGCCGTAGGCCCCTGGTGGGTCCAGTGGCAACGCCACTGGTGGGGGTACAGGGGGCGAAAACCCTGTAAGCTCCCGAATGGAAACTTATTTGAACAAAGCTTTAAAAAATGTCGCCTGGCCTCCATTTTATGCTTAGAAAAAGCAGGAAAATTATGACATAGTAATTAGTATGGCCGGCATAATAAAATACTGTAGTCTGAAATAGTACATGATTTGATCACTTGATGATGAACATCATACCCAAATAAATTGATAATTCGAAGTTTTTAGGATGCATTTAGTATTCTGCATCCAGGTACACACCCTTCAACATGAGTTTATTCCGTTGAGTGGGCTGCCAATTCAATGGGTGCTGGCACAATACAAAATTCTTTCCAAGCTTTACCTACCTCCGTCAAACATTCTGCCCAACACCTGACGAATTCGGCAACGTTAACGGACTAAACACATGTTAGGGGTGCCGAATTTAACTTGTGTTGGCAGAATACTAAAATTCACCATGGCTCCGGTACCTAATCCCCGTTTTATCAGTGCCTCAAAGCCATTTCCAACTGGAAATTTGTCTCGGCAGGTTTGCTTCATTTCAGCGATATTATCGCCCCCCCCTATTATCGCCACGCCGACAAACTTATCGTGTTATTAGACGGACACCTTGACAGCAAACTTTTCGTTAGCGGGAATTAATCATCAATAGCACTTGTCTGTTAAAATGATCGCGAAAAAGAAGCCGCCGAAAGTGTAGCTCGTCTCAGTCTGCGTTCTATTTCGCGGATCATAATGATGTATCTTACGTTGTAACCAAGTACAACGAACACCACTGGAGGTGAAGTTAATTCACAGCAGAAAAATATACAAGACTTCCTTGAAAATGTAATGTGTTTCGATGACATTTTCTCTGAGATTTTTTAATTTAAAACTCCAAAGATTATAAAATTCGGAAAAATTTCAGGCAGTTTAAAAATTCGGAAAACACGAAAAAATTCGGAAAACTGGCATCTTCTGCGCAGGATGCAAGCAGGGTATTAAAACAATTCTACAAATGATAACGGGACCAAGTAGAGAGTAGCGAGCGAAGCGACCTAGCGGGTAGGGGTCCAGGGGCCGCCTTAGGCCCAATGGTGGGGTCTAGGGGCACCGCCCCTGGGTTGGGGTCCAGGGCAAAGCCCCGGAAGCTACTGAAATGTAGTAAATATTTGAAAGTTTAGGAGATGTCTTGGGCCTCCATTTTATGCTTAGAAAAGCATGACAAATTGATAGTAATTAGTATAGGCCGAATAATAAAATATGTTAGTATGAAATAGTACATGATGGTATGATCACTGATGATGAACAACATACCCAACATTGATAATTCGAAGTTTTTTTTTAGGAGAATTTAGATTCTGCGTCCAGTCCACACCCTTCAAAACATGCAGTTTATTCCATGCGCTTCCGAATTCATGGGTGGTGGCACAATACAAAATCTTTCTCTGAAGTTTTACCTACATCCGTCAAACACTCTGCCAAGACCCTACGAATTCGGCAACGGTTAACGGAATTAAAACCACATGTTAGGGTGCTGAATTAGGTTGCAGAATACTCATTCATCCCTAGCTCGGTAATAAATTCCCCGTTTTTTTCAGTGTCCTCAGCCATTTCCACTGGAAATTTGTCTCGGCAGGTCTGATTCATTTGCAGCGGCTATAAGCCACGCTCGGCCAAAACTTTATAATGTTTTTAAGACCGAAATCTTGGACAGCAACTTTGCGTTCTCAGTGAATAATCATCAATAGCATCGTCTGTAAAAATATCACGAAAAAGCCACCACCAAAATTGTAGCCTCGTCTTCAGATATGCGTTCTCTTTCGCGGCTCATAATGAGTGTATCTTACGTTGTTCCCAAGGCCAACGAACAACACTGGAGGTGAGTTATTCACGCAGAAAAAAAATCAAGACTCTTTTAAATGCAATGTGTTTCGATGCCATTTGCTTCTGACGATTTTTTCTCCCAAAGAATTATAAACATTAGAAAAATTTTCAGCAGTTTAAAAATTCGGAAAACACGACTAAAAATTCGGAAAACTGTCATCTCTGTAATAGGCCACGTCTGAATGTCTGTCACAAGTCTGTCTGCCCTTTTTCTCGGTTGGGTGGGTGTAGCTTGAACCCGGCAGATCAAGTTCGATTGTTAGTGGATGCATGACCCACAAGCCAGGTAATCGAGAAAAATGGGTTTTAAAGAAGTAGTACTTAAAAACC